>CM046796.1:1639343-1654343 GCA_025617405.1 Perca schrenkii
ACAGGTGTGCTTTGTCAGGGTTCATTAGTGGAATTATTTCCCTTATTAATAAAAAAATCAAAGGGTGGCTACTTTGAAGAATCTAAAATATAAGACATGTTTTCAGTTATTTCACACTTTTTTGTTAAGTACATAATTCCATATGTGTTCATTCATAGTTTTGATGCCTTCAGTGAGAATCTACAATGTAAATAGTCATGAAAATAAAAAGGAAACTCATTGAATGAGAAGGTGTGTCCAAACTTTTGGCCTGTACTGTATAATCAGGATTATTTCGGTCAATATTGGAACTAGGGCTGGGCGATTATGGACCAAAAGTCATATCCCGATATATTTTGGCTGAATATCGATATATACGATATATATCCCGATATTTTTTCCACAAAGTGAGAGCAAATGTTCAGTCAAAGTCAAAGCCAAATATGACATGTCACATGTAGTTTCATAGAAACTGGCTATTTTATTGGCTAAATATTCATTCATGATTAAATGCTCAGCTGCTCAAATAACAATAAAATGTAAACATAAATTCTGATTAACCCTTGTGTTGTCTTCCCGTCAACCTTTTCAACGTTTTTGACGTCTTTTTTTCAGTTTTTTTTCCAACGTTTTAAATTGTCAAATTTTTCTTCTACACATTTTCAGCGCTTATTTCTACGTCCCATATTTTCTGATATAGGGCTGGGCGATATAGAGAAAATCAGATATCATGATATATTCTTGACCAAATACCTCGATATCGATATTGCGGCGATATATTCTAGAGTTGACAGTTGGTGCTCTCGCAAAATATCTTCACACTTAGATTTTAGATAAATAATCATTAATAATAGAACAGCTAGAACAGTCTGGTAAGTTCAGAAAAAGTTCATCACTTCACTGTAATGCAGCCTTTAAAACCAGGAAAATACACTTATGGTCATATCACCATATTACGATATCCAAAATCTAAGACGATATCTAGTCTCATATCACGATATATCGATATAATATCGATATATCGCCCAGCCCTAATTGAAATCACCATAATTTAACACGATTGCTCGTTGACTTCTGGAAAGATGTTGCAATTATTGAACTTAAAAAAAATAGTTTAAACTTTATTTTTTCATTCAGAACACAAAGATTTTTTAAGATTTAAGATTTTTAAGATTTCAAAGATTCATTCATTCATTCATAACATGCATGAATGAAAAAAAAAAAGGAACAGGAAGAAGAAAAAATCTTATATAGTACCTGTCACTTATTTGTGCACATCAAAAAAAAAAAACAGCTGCTTCATGAGTGGATCAACCCCAATCCTCACCCCAAACACCAAATATTATCAGTCCTACCTATCTTTACATTTAATTATCATAATTTTAAGCATATTAGTCATATTTTTTCTTATAACATTCAAAGAGAAAATAAGAGTTTACTTGCAAAACTTAATCAGCTTAATAATATTCTATTATTCTGTTTTTGTGATCGTTGGGGAACAATAATCATAATCAGGATTACATTTCGATTAATTGCACAGCCCTACGCCATCGCCAGCTGTTTGATTTCTTATTTTAAATATATTAGAGAGAGAGAGAGAGAGCTTTAAAAACTCAGTGACACAAACTCACAATTCAGCTTTTTTTATTTAAACTGTTAATATATTAATATATTCAGCAAAGCACATTCAAAATGACCTAAATAGAAGCTGATTGGATGCTCGCGTATGACAATGTTGAGGACACTGCGATCTCGCTTGTCAGAGGATTCGTTGACTATCTCTTGCAGCATTTTTGCGTGTGCTGGTCAAAGACCCGGCTGTGCCGTTTGGCCACGGTTTTGGTAGAGACCGGTCTCTGCTTTTAAAAAAACGTAGCAATGTAAATGTAGCCTTAAAGCGCTCATATTGTTCTCATTTTCAGGTTCATAATTTGTATTTTAAGGTTGTATCAGAATAGGTTTACATGGTTTAATTTTCAATAAACACCATATTTTTGTCGTATTTTTGCACATTGCTGCAGCTCCTCTTTTCACCCTGTGTTCAGGTCTCTGTTTTAGCTACAGAGTGAGACCTCTTTTCTTCTTCTTCTGTACTATCTTTGATTGCACTCGCACATGCTCAGTAGCTCAGATGTAGATCATGTCAGCTAGCTCCATAGACAGTAAAAGAAAGGCTGTTTCTCCACCTTCAGGATTAGCTGGGAGACTTCTTCTAAACCAGGGAGCACATGGAAGTAGTTCTTCTGGAGATTAGGGTGAACTAGTGTGTGTTGTAGCAGTGCTTTGCTATTGAGAACGAGGTAGCATGCTAGCGTTAGCATGCTCACGTTAACGCTACAAGCTAACGGTTGCGGTTAGCCAGCTCGTTCCGGCTAGTGACGTAGAAAGCGTTGCAGATTTTGACCAGCTCACCAGGAGACTGAAGGCAGGATTTTTGATTTTATTTGATTTATTTAATTGTAAGAGAGTGCCTTACACATGATAAAAGGACATAAAATACAATCGAGGATAAAAACACAATAAAGTCCAAGACTTATTTCCAGTGTGGTCCTCAACACACATCAGGACAAGACAAGATACTCAATGACATAACATAAAAACATTTTTCTTAAATAAATAAAAATAGTAACTTGCCCTTTAATCTATTCGGCAACCCTCTCTAGTAACCAGACCTTGATGCTCTTTTTAAAAGAGTTCAGGCTGGAAATGACTTTAATATGACGATCTAACTTGTTCCACTGAACTGCCCCAATATAGACAAATAGTTCCTTTCCCCTAACACTGTCTTAAATTTATTAGGACACAGTAGGGCTGGGAAAAAATCTATTTGATTTAAAAATCGAGTTGGTAGGTCAAATCGATTCATATTTTCAAAAAAAACCGATTTTTTTTTATTTTAATCCAAATACAGTATAAATAATTTGGATGTTTAACAATCTTTGTTGCACACTGCACAGTGACTTTTCACTTAGAGAAAGGGTTTGACCTTTGGAATTTTGTTTATGTAGATGCACTTTAATTAAATACAATAAATATATATTTTTAAAATATATTTACAGTTCACAGTTATTTTGTTTTAAATGGAAAGGGGGGGGATCGAATCGTAAATCGAGTTTTTTATAAAAAAATAAGATTTTTTTTTTTTTTTTAGGGAAACAAATCGCCCAGCTCTAGGACCCAGGTCAGATATGCTGCCACGAGTATTAATATTGTGTGTGTCCTTTACCTTAGTTATAAGACACGACAAAAAAAAGGACACATTCAGAAACAGTATCTCACTCAGAACATCATGGATGGATTTATTCAAAGGTTGTATGTGTGTGGACTATCGCTCGTTTTGGTCTTAGTCGACTAAGATTTCTTTAGTCGATCAGTCATTTTTTATGCTTATTCATGCTTAATTACTCATTTCCAAGAAACTTCTGAGCACATTTATGATAAACACGAGATTTAAAGTGGTGCTTTTGCAGGATTAATTGTGGAGAAACTCAGTTTTACAGATGGTTAATTAACTACATTTATATTGTGCTTTTCTAGTCTTAACCACCTCTCAAAGAGCACAGCTCTGTCGATTAAATCAACTAATCCATTAGTAGACTAAATCCTATAAGTGTTAGTCCACTAAGGAGTTCTTTAGTCGAGGACAGCCCTAGTGTGGAAGCACCAGAGACACAAAATAACACCCCAAATCCCAGAAAGGTGTTTTATTTCATACTATAGGCACTTTAAGTCCTCCCCCAAAAGGTTGCTATGAATCAAAGTTGACCACAGAGTAACTTAAGCCTGTCTGGTTTCAGATTTAACCGAGCGTCTCTGATCAACGTGGGCTACCTGGAGAGCGGCAACGACACTGACTACCTGGCCATGCACGACGTGGACCTGCTGCCCCTTAACGACGCGCTCGACTACGGTTTCCCCGACGACGGGCCGTTCCACGTGGCGTCCCCGGAGCTGCACCCGCTGTACCACTACAAGACCTACGTGGGGGGGATCCTGCTGCTCACCAAGAAACATTACCACATGGTACGAGGGGCTGCGTCACACCACAACCAATTAATATGCAAATAAAGTGCTCAATATGTACAGTACAGGCCAAAAGTTTGGACACACCTTCTCATTCAATGCGTTTCCTTTTTATTTTCATGACTATTTACATTGTAGATTCTCACTGAAGGCATCAAAACTATGAATGAACACATATGGAATTATGTACTTAACAAAAAAGTGTGAAATAACTGAAAACATGTCTTATATTTTAGATTCTTCAAAGTAGCCACCCTTTGCCTTTTTTTATTAATAAGGGAAATAATTCCACTAATGAACCCTGACAAAGCACACCTGTGAAGGTAAAACCATTTCAGGTGACTACCTCATGAAGCTCATTGAGAGAACACCAAGGGTTTCCAGAGTTATCAAAAAAAAGCAAAGGGTGGCTACTTTGAAGAATCTAAAATATAAGACATGTTTTCAGTTATTTCACACTTTTTTGTTAAGTACATAATTCCATATGTGTTCATTCATAGTTTTGATGCCTTCAGTGAGAATCTACAATGTAAATAGTCATGAAAACAGTGTCCGAATTACGTGGGAGCCAGAGGGAGCCGAGCTCCCATAGAGTGAGGACTGGCTCCCATGAAAGCACCAAAGTCAAAAATCTGAGGGGGTCTCTCATATCTGAAGGTGTCTGCCATATGGGGCATTGTAATTTAATCTTAATCAACGCTCATTATCCATCCCTGTGCGATCTCTTCCCATTAAAGATGTTAAATTAAAATATAGGCTACTACGGACGTAGACCTGAGCCTACCCTACGCTCATGAACGCAGCATGACTGCACTTCACCACCACACCACTAGGCTACGTGAGCAAACCGCATACGATCGATTTCACAGCACTCGCAAGTCCGAAGAAGTGATCTTGCTTTTGTCATTAGTTTTGTTTTCAATAACTTTGTAAACAGTGGCAGTAAGCCAACAACTACGAGCAAGGTGTAACGTCGGACTTCATCAGGCATCTCAAAACGCACCCAGGCAGGTCAGTCGCTCACACGCTAATGTGAAAGAGATGTTATTTAGCATACAGTATAGGCCAAATGTTTGGACACACCTTCTCATTCAATGCGTTTTCTTTATCTTCATGACTATTTACATTGTAGATTCTCACTGAAGGCATCAAAACTATGAATGAACACATATGGAATTATGTACTTAACAAAAAAAAGTGTGAAATAACTGAAAACAGTGAGAATCTACAATGTAAATAGTCATGAAAATAAAAAGGAAACGCATTGAAGGAGAAGGTGTGTCCAAACTTTTGGCCTGTACTGTATATCGTCACAGGTAACAAGCCAACCATCGCTAAGTGTTGTGCTAATGCTGGGAACAGGCAGATGATCTATTTATAGTTAGTAGTTGCTGAGGCTCAGACATCCATGGTGCACAGGAGGCAGGACGCACTGATCCATCTCCCCAGGAACAAACAAATGTGATGCGTAATTGATCCCGTGGATGATTTGTAGGCTGTTAAGTGAACAAGGTGTACCCCGGTTCACCAAACAATGGGTCTTAATTCGGCACATTTTTGTGTTACTGTAGTCCTATTTCCTATTTCATTATTTCATCCATGCGTGGAGACGCTGGCCTCACTAACCTCTCCTCTGAGTCGGCTCTCTCTCGCGCTGGACTCAGTTTCACTGAGCCTACTAACACTTACAAAATAAATTGCATTACATCAGTGAGTTCAAACTGCTTATTGTGCGTAATTTGGACTGACACTGAGATGCATGTTGTTCTGTAACTGGTGTGGCGCTGCCACTATTCTCTTGATATCCACTTCGACATTAGACATGTTTTTGAATGAAAGAGACGTTACATTTAGAATATATGATATCATCACAGGTAACAAGCTAACCATGGCAAAGTGTTGTGCTAATGCTGGGAACATGCACATTGTATCTGTATAGTTGTATCCATATAATGTGACAGACTTAGGTTAATATTTCACAGTTATTCCACAACTGATTTTAATACTGTACTGTCTGGACATGCTTTGAATACATAAGATTTATGGGAAAGATCAGATGGCCAGAGACTTGACTTGGACTTCGTGGCAAAAGACTCTGCTGTGTGCATACTGCTCAAAAGCGCCACTCGCGCCTAGGTTATTTAATTGTATAGCCTTGTTAGGCTATGCTCAGGGTGTGCCAACTTTTTTTTATGAGATAGAGAGACCCCCTTGAAGACAAAAAGATAATTCGAACACTGCATGAAAATAAAAGGAAACGCATTTGAATGAGAAGGTGTGTCCAAACTTTTGGCCTGTACTGTATGTATTTAAACATTTCTGTCTTAAAATGCGTTAAAATAACATTTATTGGGGTTTCTTCAAAGGTAGCATGTTTTTTACAGTAACTGGGTGATGACGTCATAAGAGGGAGTAGCAACCCATAGCGGGTACATAGACAGGCCAACAACGGGACAATTTGATCCATTTTCGCCATCTTATTCATCACTAAATTCACTTCTGACAACGTTTTAGGCGAGAAATTAACTGTTAAGATTTCAAATATAGGCAGTCTTCCTAAAATCGTTGCTGAATTGACAATTGACAATCGCTCGGACACACCGCTGTAAACCGGTAGACCATACACACACACACACACACACACACACACACACAGAGCCACAGCTAGGTCTCCAATATAACTGCTAGCCTACTAGCCGTTAGACTAGCTAACGGTAACTCTAGTCTTGGAGTCCCTCTTATGACGTCACACCCCACCTAGTGGATATAGGTGGGAATCACGATACGATATCATCACGATACTTATGTCACGATACGATATTATTGCGATTTCAAACATATTGCAATATTCTGCGATATATTGCAATGTATTACGCTTTTTCCAACTTCAAATTTTTCCCCAATTTCAAATGATGTCCCGAAAGGAAAATTTTGTCAACATCTGTTTTATCTAAAAAGATAAATTTCTCTGTTTGTTCATCTCACTTCAATTGAATTGCTGCAAAATGTGATTGTCAAGCAGACAAACTGACCAACACATATATCATAAAAGATCGATACTTGGTGTCTGTGTATCGATACAGTATTGCCCGAAATATATCGCGATACTATGCTGTATCGATTTTTTTCCCCACCCCTACTAGTGGAAGGGAGTGGGAGTGCTTAAAACCACTGTAAAAAATACCAATTTTTCATATTATATTCAGCATTTTGTTATAAAAAGCCATACAAAACAATGGTGGGCGGCTCTAATCTTTATGTTTAATAAACACATTGCTTAACTTCATGAAAACTTTAACCTGCAATTTACACTTTAAAGGGACAGTGGGGTAATAAGTGTGGTTATAAGAGCCACTTCTCCATAGTCGGTAGGGCTGTGCAACAATGTAATGGGAAAAAAAACAACAACAACAATTGGGGCTTGTAAGTAAACTCTTTATTTTTGTCTTGTGTTCTGAATTACATTACCCTCCCGAAGGCTGAACTGACTCAGACAACATTTAAAGGTTCCATGTCATGAAAATGTCACTTTATGAGTTTTTTTTAACATTAATATGAGTTCCCCCAGCTTGCCTATGGTCCCCCAGTGGATAGAAATGGTGATAGGTGTAAACCGAGCCCTGGGTATCCTGCTCTGCCTTTGAGAAAATGAAAGCTCAGATGGACCAATCAGGAATCTTCTCCTTATGAGGTCATAAGGGGAAAGGTTACCTCCCCTTTCTCTGCTTTGCCTTGACCCACCAATGAGAGAGACTTCAGATACAGTATTAGAGGACCACTAAGGTCTATATAAAAGAGACTTCAGATACAGTATTAGAGGACCACTAAGGTCTATATAAAAGAGACTTCAGATACAGTATTAGGGGACCACTAAGGTCTATATAAAAGAGACTTCAGATACAGTATTAGGGGGACCACTAAGGTCTATATAAAAGAGACTTCAGATACAGTATTAGGGGGACCCACTAAGGTCTATATAAAAGAGACTTCAGATACAGTATTAGGGGACCACTAAGGTCTATATAAAAGAGACTTCAGATACAGTATTAGGGGGACCACTAAGGTCTATATAAAAGAGACTTCAGATACAGTATTAGGGGACCACTAAGGTCTATATAAAAGAGACTTCAGATACAGTATTAGGGGACCACTAAGGTCTATATAAAAGAGACTTCAGATACAGTATTAGGGGACCACTAAGGTCTATATAAAAGAGACTTCAGATACAGTATTAGGGGACCACTAAGGTCTATATAAAAGAGACTTCAGATACAGTTTTAAAGGGTTTGGGACTAACAGGAATTGGATTATCTTGCAGAAATAACTCAAGTAGAATTCGTTTTTGACACATTTTGGTGCACATGAACAAAAATTAACAGCATCAATATGATGACTTCTATTTTTCTCTGTCCCAAAGTCACACACTTCACTCTCTCACCAAACCACCCATTGAATAGTAAGTATACATTACATGTGGTTAAGTTCCTGCAGTGACAAAGGCCCAAAAAGTGTTTTCACTGGACACACACACACACACCCCAGATGAAGCTGTTTAACCAGTTGAGATTTTGGCCTGGTTTTTAACTCTAAAACATTACTCACAGTGCAGGACAAGTCTTCTGCATGTATCACAGTCTTATCACTTCATCAGTCTTGGAGTCGTTTGTGTCTTTGCAGACAGAAGACTTCATTGGCTCTTTGTTTTGCAGTGTAACGGGATGTCGAACCGGTTCTGGGGTTGGGGCAGAGAGGACGACGAGTTCTACAGACGACTGAGAAAAGCCGAGTTACAGGTAACGAGTCTCCAGAGAACCGGGAAACAAGACGGGGACTGCAGACTAGGGCTGGGCGATATGGACCAAAAGTCATATCCCGATTATATTTTGGCTGAATATCGATATATATCCCGATATTTTTTCCGCAAAGTGAGAGCAAATGTTCAGTCAAAGCCAAATATGACATGTCACATGTAGTTTCATAGAAACCGGCTATTTCAGTGAACAGTTGCAGAATCAAATGAATAAATAATAAACAGGTTTCTTCACCTGGTTCATGATTAAATGCTCAGCTGTTCAAATAACAATAAAATGTGAACTGTATAACATATAAATACTGTATAACAACAGGAGTACCTTTATTGAAATCAAAGCTCCATAAGGTGCACATTTAAATAAAAAAATATCTTAAATAAAAAGCCTATAAAATAAAAGAGGCCAATCCAAAAGGATCAGCAGCTTGCTTGCTTAGAGCAAGGATCAAATTTGAACTATATCGATATATGCGATATGGTCTAATTCCATATCTCATTTAAAAATATATCGATATATTTTTTATATCGATATATCGCCCAGCCATACTGCAGACTCTAGCTACTGTACACTCTAGGGCGGTGTTTCTCAAACCTTTTTCATTAATGTACCCCTCTTGAGTTGTTTCTTTAAGCCATGTACCCCCCTGACCAGCTAGCTAATCACTTTCGGTAGAAAACAAAGTGTATATAAACAGGAACAGTACAGCGCTGTCAGCGATAGATTTACTAAACAACAGCCTTGTCACTGAAAAAAAACATTTAAATGCTTATAATTTATTTATTTATTTTTAAAAAAAAGTGATGATATATAATGATATAGTGATAATTTTTTTTTATAATATGGGCATATTAAACGTTGGAAAAGTTAGAGCAGATAATAAATAAATAAATAAATAACACTCCGAAAATTTAAAGTGCCCATATTATGAAAAGATCTCTATTTTTCTGGTGATTTGGGGTGTTATTTTGTGTCTCTGGTGCTTCCACACACATACACACTTTGAATAAACCCCTCCATGTTGTTCTGAGTGAGATCTGGTTTCTGAATGTGTCCTGCCTTCAGTCTCCTGGTGAGCTGGTCAACATCTGCACGGCTTTCTACGGCACTAGCCGAAACGAGCTGGCTAACCGCAACCGTTAGCGTTAGCATGCTAGCTCGTTCTCAATAGCAAAGCACTGCTACAACACACGCTAGTTCACCCTAATCTCCAGAAGAACTACTTCCATGTGCTCCCTGGTTTAGAAGAAGTCTCCCAGCTGATCCTGAAGGTGGAGAAACAGCCTTTCTTTTACTGTCTATGGAGCTAGCTGACATGATCTACATCTGAGCTACTGAGCATGTGCAAGTGCAATCAAAGATAGTACAGAAGAAGAGAAGATGTCTCACTCTGTAGCTAAAACAGAGAGCTCAACACAGGGTGAAAAGAGGAGCTGCAGCAATGTGCAGTACAACAACAATATGGTGTTTTTAGATAATTAAACCATGTAAACCTATTCTGGTACAACCTTAAAATACAGTTATGAACCTGAAAATGTGCAGAATATGGGGACCTTTTAAAGCTAAAGAAGTCCATGTTTTGCTTGGAAAAATATCAGTTCAAAGATCCTAAAAGATCCGACCGGTGGAATATCCGTCCTGACTTTCTGTTATTTCTCTAAGTTGTTTTGTGTGTGTGTGTGTGTGTGTGTGTGTTATTATTTTCTGCAGCTCTTCAGACCGACTGGAATCACTACAGGATACAAAACGTTCCTCCACATCCACGACTCGGCCTGGAGGAAGAGGGACCAGAAGAGAGTAGCTGCCCAGAAACAGGTACGAGACTCCACCGGTTACACCGAGCCAAACGGAGAAAGACTGGGCCATCGTATTCAGCTTTTTATTATAATAACTTTATTTAAATACAGCGTTCATACGTTTTAAAAAAAAAACCTGGAAAAGTTATGGAATTTGAAAAATGCAAATTCTAGTCCTGGAAAGGTTTTGGAAAAATAAAAAAGACCCAGATAGTTTTGGAAAAGTCATGGAATTGTTTTTTAAACACAGCATAATAATATGTGATTAATAAATGTATTTTCACATCGTCTTAACCTCAGCGTTGTATTCGGGGAGCAATATTATGAATCCCACTAGGAACCACATACATTATCATTTATTGACTGTTTATGTGGCCTTTTTTTCCAAACATTTTTGTCACTTTTTTTCCCCTGTTTATGTGGGGGGTTTTTTTTCAACATTTTTGTCACTTTTTTCACTATTTGTGGGCTATTTTTTTCAACATTTTTGTCACTTTTTTCACTGTTTGTGTGTGGCCTTTTTTCAACATTTTTGTCACTTTTTTCACTGTTTATGTGGGGTTTTTTTTCAACATTTTTGTCACTTTTTTCACTGTTTATGTGGGGTTTTTTTTTTCAACATTTTTGTCACTTTTTTCAACATTTTTGTCACTTTTTTTTCCCTGTTTATGTGTTTTTTTTTCAACATTTTTGTCACTTTTTTCACTATTTGTGGGCTATTTTTTTCAACATTTTTGTCACTTTTTTCACTGTTTGTGTGTGAACTTTTTTCAACATTTTTGTCACTTTTTTCACTGTTTATGTGGGGGGGGGTTTTTTCAACATTTTTGTCACTTTTTTCACTATTTGCGGGCTATTTTTTTCAACATTTTTGTCACTTTTTTCACTGTTTGTGGGCTATTTTTTTCAACATTTTTGTCACTTTTTTCACTATTTGTGGGCTATTTTTTTCAACATTTTTGTCACTTTTTTCACTGTTTATGTGGGGGTTTTTTTTCAACATTTTTGTCACTTTTTTCACTGTTTATGTGGGGTTTTTTTTCAACATTTTTGTCACTTTTTTTCACTGTTTATGTGGGGGTTTTTTATTTCAACATTTTTGTCACTTTTTTTCCCCTGTTTATGTGGGGGGTTTTTTTTCAACATTTTTGTCACTTTTTTTCACTATTTGTGGGCTGTTTTTTTTTCAACATTTTTTGTCACTTTTTTTTCCCTGTTTATGTGGGGTTTTTTTTTCAACATTTTTGTCACTTTTTTCACTGTTTATGTGGGGGTTTTTTTTCAACATTTTTGTCACTTTTTTCACTGTTTATGTGGGGTTTTTTTTCAACATTTTTGTCACTTTTTTCACTGTTTATGTGGGGTTTTTTTTTCAACATTTTTGTCACTTTTTTTCCCTGTTTATGTGTTTTTTTTTCAACATTTTTGTCACTTTTTTCACTATTTGTGGGCTATTTTTTTCAACATTTTTGTCACTTTTTTCACTGTTTGTGTGTGAACTTTTTTCAACATTTTTGTCACTTTTTTCACTGTTTATGTGGGGGTTTTTTTTTTCAACATTTTTGTCACTTTTTTCACTATTTGTGGGCTATTTTTTTCAACATTTTTGTCACTTTTTTCACTGTTTATGTGGGGTTTTTTTTTCAACATTTTTGTCACTTTTTTCACTGTTTATGTGGGGGTTTTTTTCAACATTTTTGTCACTTTTTTCACTATTTATGTGGGGTTTTTTTTCAACATTTTTGTCACTTTTTTCCCCTGTTTATGTGGGGGGTTTTTTCAACATTTTTGTCACTTTTTTCACTATTTGTGGGCTATTTTTTTTCAACATTTTTGTCACTTTTTTCACTGTTTATGTGGGTTTATTTTTCAACATTTTTGTCACTTTTTTCACTGTTTATGTGGGGTTTTTTTTTCCAACATTTTTGTCACTTTTTTCACTGTTTATGTGGGGTTTTTTTTTTCAACATTTTTGTCACTTTTTTCACTATTTGTGGGCTATTTTTTTCAACATTTTTGTCACTTTTTTCACTATTTGTGTGGGGTATTTTTTTCAACATTTTTGTCACTTTTTTCACTGTTTATGTGGCCTTTTTTTCCAAACATTTTTGTCACTTTTTTTCCCTGTTTATGTGGGTTTTTTTTTCAACATTTTTGTCACTTTTTTCACTATTTGTGGGCTATTTTTTTCAACATTTTTGTCACTTTTTTCACTGTTTGTGTGTGGCCTTTTTTCAACATTTTTGTCACTTTTTTCACTGTTTATGTGGGGGTTTTTTTCAACATTTTTGTCACTTTTTTCACTGTTTATGTGGGGGGTTTTTTTTCAACATTTTTGTCACTTTTTTCAACATTTTTGTCACTTTTTTTCCCTGTTTATGTGTTTTTTTTTCAACATTTTTGTCACTTTTTTCACTATTTGTGGGCTATTTTTTTCAACATTTTTGTCACTTTTTTCACTGTTTGTGTGTGAACTTTTTTCAACATTTTTGTCACTTTTTTCACTGTTTATGTGGGGGTTTTTTTTTCAACATTTTTGTCACTTTTTTCACTATTTGTGGGCTATTTTTTTCAACATTTTTGTCACTTTTTTCACTGTTTATGTGGGGTTTTTTTTCAACATTTTTGTCACTTTTTTCACTGTTTATGTGGGGTTTTTTTTCAACATTTTTGTCACTTTTTTCACTATTTATGTGGGGTTTTTTTTTCAACATTTTTGTCACTTTTTTCCCCTGTTTATGTGGGGGTTTTTTTCAACATTTTTGTCACTTTTTTCACTATTTGTGGGCTATTTTTTTTCAACATTTTTGTCACTTTTTTCACTGTTTATGTGGGGTTTTTTTTCAACATTTTTGTCACTTTTTTCACTGTTTATGTGGGGTTTTTTTTTCCAACATTTTTGTCACTTTTTTCACTGTTTATGTGGGGGGTTTTTTTTCAACATTTTTGTCACTTTTTTCACTATTTGTGGGCTATTTTTTTCAACATTTTTGTCACTTTTTTCACTATTTGTGTGGGGTATTTTTTTCAACATTTTTGTCACTTTTTTCACTGTTTATGTGGCCTTTTTTTCCAAACATTTTTGTCACTTTTTTCACTGTTTATGTGGGGGTTTTTTTTCCAACATTTTTGTCACTTTTTTCACTGTTTATGTGGGGTTTTTTTTCAACATTTTTGTCACTTTTTTCACTATTTGTGGGCTATTTTTTTCAACATTTTTGTCACTTTTTTCACTGTTTGTGTGTGGCCTTTTTTCAACATTTTTGTCACTTTTTTCACTGTTTATGTGGGGTTTTTTTTCAACATTTTTGTCACTTTTTTCACTGTTTATGTGGGGGTTTTTTTTCAACATTTTTGTCACTTTTTTCAACATTTTTGTCACTTTTTTTCCCTGTTTATGTGTTTTTTTTTCAACATTTTTGTCACTTTTTTCACTATTTGTGGGCTATTTTTTTCAACATTTTTGTCACTTTTTTCACTGTTTGTGTGTGAACTTTTTTCAACATTTTTGTCACTTTTTTCACTGTTTATGTGGGGGGTTTTTTTTTCAACATTTTTGTCACTTTTTTCACTATTTGTGGGCTATTTTTTTCAACATTTTTGTCACTTTTTTCACTGTTTATGTGGGGTTTTTTTTCAACATTTTTGTCACTTTTTTCACTATTTATGTGGGGTTTTTTTTTCAACATTTTTGTCACTTTTTTCACTATTTATGTGGGGTTTTTTTTTCAACATTTTTGTCACTTTTTTCCCCTGTTTATGTGGGGGGTTTTTTCAACATTTTTGTCACTTTTTTCACTATTTGTGGGCTATTTTTTTTCAACATTTTTGTCACTTTTTTCACTGTTTATGTGGGGTTTTTTTTCAACATTTTTGTCACTTTTTTCACTGTTTATGTGGGGTTTTTTTTCAACATTTTTGTCACTTTTTTCACTGTTTATGTGGGGTTTTTTTTTTCAACATTTTTGTCACTTTTTTCACTATTTGTGGGCTATTTTTTTCAACATTTTTGTCACTTTTTTCACTATTTGTGTGGGGTATTTTTTTCAACATTTTTGTCACTTTTTTCACTGTTTGTGTGTGAACTTTTTTCAACATTTTTGTCACTTTTTTCACTGTTTATGTGGGTTTTTTTTCAACATTTTCGTCACTTTTTTCACTGTTTATGTGGGGGTTTTTTTTTCAACATTTTTGTCACTTTTTTCACTATTTGTGTGGGGTATTTTTTTCAACATTTTTGTCACTTTTTTCACTGTTTGTGTGGGGTATTTTTTTCAACATTTTTGTCACTTTTTTCACTGTTTGTGTGTGAACTTTTTTCAACATTTTTGTCACTTTTTTCACTGTTTATGTGGGGTTTTTTTTCAACATTTTCGTCACTTTTTTCACTGTTT
>CM046796.1:1666843-1679343 GCA_025617405.1 Perca schrenkii
TTGGAGGAACTGTTCATTCTGAAAACACAAAATGGAGACTTATGTTGTACTATGTGGTACTGTTTGTACGATTTATCCAATAAAATATATGGAAAAAGAAAAAAAAAAAGTTTAAAAAAGGGCCAAAAACTTCAGGAAAAGAGCCACAAAAGTCTAAAGAAAGGGCCAAAAAATTAGGAAAAAGGGCCAAAAAAGTAAAAAAAAAAAAAAAAAGGGGCATAAAACATTAGGAAAAAAGGCCAAAAAAGTAAAAAGGGCAAAAAAATATTAGGAAAAAAGTCAAAAAAAGGGCCAAAAACGTCTGAAATAGTGACAAAAGCAGCGCCAGAAGTGACAAAACCTAAGTGGGCCAAAATGTATTTTGAGCTTAAATTAAAGGTATTGTGGAGGATTTTTAGAAAAGAACCGCCCTCTGTACTTTTTGAATAAATGCACATGCTCAACCCTCTGCCTGCTCCCGAGAGGGAACGCCTATTAAACATGTGAACAAGGGCCGAAAACATCAGGAAAAAAGGGCCATAAAATGTTAAGAAAAAGGGCCAAAAAAGTTAAAAAAAGGGCCATAAACCTTTAGGAAAAAGGTCCAAAAAAGTCAAAAAAAGGGTCAAAAACCTTAGGAAAAAGGGTGAAAAACGTTGGGGGAAAAAAGGGCCAAAAAAGTAAAAAAAAAAGGGCCAAAAACATTAAGAAAAAGGGACAAAAAAGTTTAAAAAAGGTTTATTTTTAATATATATATTTCTGTGTCTAACTGGCCATTGGGGGGTGGGGGGGGTTGGTGGGAGGGATATTGGATAAAACCAAGAAAGGACATCTGTTTGGAGGAACTGTTCATTCTGAAAACACAAAATGGAGACTTATGTTGTACTATGTGGTACTGTTTGTACGATTTATCCAATAAAATATATGGAAAAAAAAAAAAAAAAAGTTTAAAAAAGGGCCAAAAACTTCAGGAAAAGGGCCAAAAAATTAGGAAAAAGGGACAAAAAAGTAAAAAAAAAGGGCAAAAAAATGGGGCAAAAAAATATTAGGAAAAAAGTCAAAAAAAGGGCCAAAAACGTCTGAAATAGTGACAAAAGCAGCGCCAGAAGTGACAAAACCTAAGTGGGCCAAAATGTATTTTGAGCTTAAATTAAAGGTATTGTGGAGGATTTTTAGAAAAGAACCGCCCTCTGTACTTTTTGAATAAATGCACATGCTCAACCCTCTGCCTGCTCCCGAGAGGGAACGCCTATTAAACATGTGCACGAGAGTGCACTGTTTACAAGCTGCTGTCGGCATGGCTCATTTCCTAAAGAAGATTTGACCTTTTTCACAAATTGAGATGTTTACCGTGTGTGCGCGGTGCGTGACTTGTGCCAGGGCTAGCATCGCTAATCATAGCTTACATCAACTTTTACTAGCAGTGATTTTAAATGGATTTCTCCAAATAGCCAAACTTTACCTGTGGAGTAGAAACTTCACGACTGAGGCATCAGTGGGAAGCCCAACCTGTGCTTTTAGCTAGGGATGGCTGAAGTGAAACTGATGTTCCGAAGCTTTGCCGAGATCCCGAAGCGCAGATGTTTCGAAACACTGATCCGAAGCGCGATTCAAAACACGGCTAAATGAAACCGTGTTTCACGAGTGTCTCAACAGGTGGCATGGTCCGCCAAATCAGCGTTTGATTGACAGGGTCGGGAACACACATCGCACATCAGTATAAAAGTGAAGTCAACGCACCTTGACCTCGTGGGTTTTTGTGAGATGAGTTTGATTTTGAGATAGCGGATATTTGGTGATATAGTGACATTCATAGTGCGAGTTGTTTAGTTATATTTAGGCTTACATTTAAATTTACACATTGACTGATAGACTGAGACAGACAGAGTATAGACCTACATACAGTGACACATTAATAGATAGATAGATAGATAGATAGATAGATAGATAGATAGATAGATAGATAGGACAGTTTATGGGAACGTTTTAATGATCGTATCCATAAAACCCAGATTATACATAATGCTACAGCTGAAGCCACAGTGGAAGTGAAAAAATACCACAACTATGCGTTTTTGCCCAGAACTCATGATCCCCTAACTTACTGGAAAGAGAGAGCAGTAATCTTTCCTCATTTGTATGTCCTTGCTAAAAAATATCTTTGCATGCCAGCAACAAGTGTCCCTTGTGAGAGGATCTTTTCAAAGGCTGGAGAAATTATCTGTAAAACACGAAGTAGGCTAAGTCCTTCCACAGCAGAGAAATAAATATTTTTGAATGAAAATCTATAAAAAAGTGAGACATTGTGGCTTGATTTCTTTTATTAATATTAATTTTGTATGACCAAAATAGCATTATGCACAGTGAGGAGTCTGCAAGCCTTACAAGCTTCACATATTAGAAAAATAATACAAAACAATAATACATTTTTTATTTTTTTAATGGCTCGTTATCAAGGTTGTTTCAGATCAACACCTGCATGTGACCACTAGGTGTCAGCGTTGAGACGGGTGTCAGATTGTTTCGAAGCCTTCGACACAATATGACACATTTGCTTCAACTGCTTCACTGTTTCACGAAGCCTCGATCTGCCCACCACTAGTTTTAGCGCACGGCAGCGTGTGAAATATTCTCCCAAAAGCTTCAATGCTTCAATGAATGTCTGAAACCGTAGCTCAAGCTCACCACACATATACACCTGAAAGCTAGGGACGTAAACATATCACCAGAATGATTGACAACCAGGAGGACCAATAGTCTTGATGATCCACCCGGGAAAAAGAAAATCCTCCACTGTACCTTTTAACAAAAAAGTGTGAAATAAAAACCCTTTGCTTTTTTTGATAACTCTGCAAACCCTTGGTGTTCTCTCAATGAGCTTCATGAGGTAGTCACCTGAAATGGTTTTACCTTCACAGGTGTGCTTTGTCAGGGTTCATTAGTGGAATTATTTCCCTTATTAATAAAAAAAGCAAAGGGTGGCTACTCTGAAGAATCTAAAATATAAGACATGTTTTCAGTTATTTCACACTTTTTTTGTTAAGTACATAATTCCATATGTGTTCATTCATAGTTTTGATGCCTTCAGTGAGAATCTACAATGTAAATAGTCATGAAAATAAAAAGGAAACGCATTGAATGAGAAGGAGTGTCCAAACTTTTGGCCTGTACTGTACATTGTTCGGATATCGGCAGCTTGCGTTTTCCTGGAGGCCGCCTTGACAGCTGTCCCCGTCGGCTCCAGCTCTGTTGGTACAGTTGTGTATTTTTTTGGGGAATGCTTCCAAAGACGGCGACAGAGACAAAGAGAGGATGGGTTTAAATCTACACCTCCTCCCTCCCTCCCTCCCTCAAAGCTGTTTCCCCCAGGGTGCAATTTTCACCTTTTTGTTGGAGGTGACTGCGACACCTCTCTGCTGCCACAAATAGACAGCAGCAGCACTTCTGTGCTGCAGCTTTGTGCTAATTTTTCATAATTCTGTGATTTAAAACGCTTTTATCTCGGCAGTAATGTAAGATAATGGAAATTGTATCGTAGCGACTTAGATTGGTTCACACGTGTTTACAGACGGAGAGGGCTCGGGAGCTGATCGGGTGCCAACGCTTCATTTTCAGCCTTTTGTTAATGAATATTGGGGTGGGGGGGGTGTGCTTCTATATCGGAGTAATTAGCAACAAATAAAAGAGAAACTGGAGCGATTACAGCATGTCATCATGTTCAATACACAACTTCACGTGTTTGGTTTTTCTGTTGTTTAACGCTGCAACTAACGCGTTTTTAAATAAATGAACTTATGTCAAACCCTAAGTCATCACAAGGGGTGTGTGTTTGTCTTGTGTGTGTGTGTGTGTGTGTGTGTGTGCGCGTGTTTGTGTCTGTATGTGTGTTTGTGTCTCTGCGTGTGTGTGTGTTTGTGTGTGTGTGTGTGTGTGTGTGTGTGTGTGTCTCTGTGTGTGTGTGTGTTTGTGTCTGTATGTGTGTGTCTGTGTCTGTGCGTGTGTGTGTGTGTGTGTGTCTGTGTGTGTGTGTTCTGTGTGTGTGTGTGTGTTTGTGTCTCTGTGTGTGTGTCTGTCTCTGTGCGTGTGTGTGTGTGTGTGTGTCTGTACGTGTGTGTGTGTCTCTGTGTGTGTGTGTGCGAGCTTGCATGTGTGTATGTCTCTGTGTGTGTTTGTCTTTGTCTTGTGTCTGTCTGTGTGTGTCTGTCTCTGTGCATGTGTGTGTGCGTGGTTGTGTGTCTGCGTGTTGTGCGTGTGTCTGTATGTCTCTCTGTGTGTGTGTATCTTTGTGTGTGTTTGTCTTTGTCTTGTGTGTCTCTCTGTCTCTGTGCATGCGTGTATGTCTCTCTGTGTGTGTGTGTGTGTGTGTTTGTCTGTGTGTGTGTGTTTGTGTGTGTGTGTGTGTGTGTGTGTGTGTGTGTGTGTGTGTGTGTGTGTGTGTGTGTGTCGGCATCAGTCCACCTACAGATGGTCGGAGTCTCACTCGTCTGTCACACTGATTGGCTGCTTCACTGGAAGCTTGTGAACCAAACCTGACAGACATCTCTCTCACACACACACACACACACACACACACACACACACACACACACACTTCCTATATATGTAGCATATATAGGAAGGACAGTATAGCAGTAAACATAAAACAACATCACAAAAACCCAGAGAAGATTTGATGAAGACATTTATCTGACAGCTTAAGTTTCTTTGGAGATTCAGTTTACAAAATATGACACAAAACCACCTTAAGACCTTTACAAAAACAATATTAATTACTTACGACTTTTCCGTACAAACACACACACACACACACACCTTCAGAGGCCGTTACAGTTGAGTTTAGACAAACAAAATGATTAAGATTAGAAAAATAATCAGTGTTTGGATTAAAACACTGGTTCCCTTGGGTAGAACTTCTCCAGGACATGAACACCTGTTTCCTGGGTGAAAGTCTTGTGTTTTCTCCTTAACTTCTTCAGGACATGAACACCTGTTTCCTGGGTGAAACTCTTGTGTTTTCTCCTTAACTTCTTCCAGGACATGAACACCTGTTTCCTGGGTGAAACTCTTGTGTTTTCTCCTTAACTTCTTCAGGACATGAACACCTGTTTCCTGGGTGAAAGTCTTGTGTTTTCTCCTTAACTTCTTCAGGACATGATCACCTGTTTCCTGGGTGAAAGTCTTGTGTTTTCTCCTTAACTTCTTCAGGACATGAACACCTGTTTCCTGGGTGAAAGTCTTGTGTTTTCTCCTTAACTTCTTCAGGACATGAACACCTGTTTCCTGGGTGAAAGTCTTGTGTTTTCTCCTTAACTTCTTCCAGGACATGAACACCTGTTTCCTGGGTGAAAGTCTTGTGTTTTCTCCTTAACTTCTTCCAGGACATGAACACCTGTTTCCTGGGTGAAAGTCTTGTGTTTTCTCCTTAACTTCTTCCGGACATGAACACCTGTTTCCTGGGTGAAAGTCTTGTGTTTTTTCCTTAACTTCTTCAGGACATGAACACCTGTTTCCTGGGTGAAAGTCTTGTGTTTTCTCCTTAACTTCTTCAGGGACATAAACACCTGTTTCCTGGGTGAAAGTCTTGTGTTTTCTCCTTAACTTCTTCCAGGATATGAACACCTGTTTCCTGGGTGAAAGTCTTGTGTTTTCTCCTTAACTTCTTCAGGACATGAACACCTGTTTCCTGGGTGAAAGTCTTGTGTTTTCTCCTTAACTTCTTCCAGGACATGAACACCTGTTTCCTGGGTGAAAGTCTTGTGTTTTCTCCTTAACTTCTTCCAGAACATGAACACCTGTTTCCTGGGTGAAAGTCTTGTGTTTTCTCCTTAACTTCTTCAGGACATGAACACCTGTTTCCTGGGTGAAAGTCTTGTGTTTTCTCCTTAACTTCTTCCAGGACATGAACACCTGTTTCCTGGGTGAAAGTCTTGTGTTTTCTCCTTAACTTCTTCCAGGACATGAACACCTGTTTCCTGGGTGAAAGTCTTGTGTTTTCTCCTTAACTTCTTCAGGGACATGAACACCTGTTTCCTGGGTGAAAGTCTTCTGTTTTCTCCTTAACTTCTGCATGAGTAATTGATGCAACGCTGTCACGTATCCTCTTTGATCAGGTTTTATAGTTTAGCTTTCAAAACGACCAATGACTGCATGTCATTTGTGACATGTACGTACAACGTCCACAGCATAACAACATCAATGAACGGTTCTCTATACGTTACCTTGACCCCTCTTTTGTTGGCTACTCACCATCACCATCAAAAAAAGTCGAAAATGGGATGAAAACTTGGGAAGAAATGTCAAAAAAGCAACAATAACTAAGGACTCTGACAACCACATTAGCTGTTTTTTGACCCTATGATCAGGGATGCACCGAATCCAGGATTCTGCTGAATTTTGGGCTTTTTGACGGGGTTTGGTTTCTGCAGAACCGAACCCTACGCTTGTACTTAGCGTCTTCATTAATCAGAGGTGTGTTTTGGGCGTAACATGCAATCAACCAATCAGAGATCATCTCCCATTCCCTTTAAAAGCCAGGCGCGTTTGGACCTTGGAGCATTGCTGTTATGATAATATTTTTATTTGTAATCTTCTACAGAATATTAACCAGTGGATTTGGTATTCGGCCGAACATTCGGTGCGTCCCTAAAAGCACAGGACTCAGACTAGAGTTTCTGAATTGTTCTGCTGCAGCTGTGTGATGCCGTGTCTGGCCACCGGAGGGCGCTGTGCTGTTTGTTATGAGCCAGAGAGAGGTCACTCTCAGCAGAGCCATGGTCTCTGTTCAGCCCAACACATTCACAACTACACCCATCATATCTCAGTAATGTCCTCAATGCTTCCTCTGGGCCTTTTTATATTTGGTTCCAATAAGAGACATATAATATAATATACTATAATATAATATAATATAATTTGAGACACAAAATAAACCCAAGCACTTGTTGATTTCTGGAGCATTCCCTCAACCGAACAGGTTTTTAATAACATAGATCTACTTAAAGAGGAGTCAACTTTAATCTGTTGTCAGACTTATTAAATGGATGATAGACTCTTTATGTCCTTTCCTAAGTCTGTATAAAACTTCACATAAATGCATTAAACACCACCACATGTTTACCGTACGTACACGTATCTATAGGACGATATGAGTTAGAGGATAACTCAGTAAACATGTTTACCGTACGTACACGTATCTATAGGACAATATGAGTTAGAGGATAACTCATTAAACATGTTTACCGTACGTACACGTATCTATAGGACGATATGAGTTAGAGAATAACTCAGTAAACATGTTTACCGTACGTACACGTATCTATAGACGATATGAGTTAGAGAATAACTCAGTAAACATGTTTACCTTACGTACACGTATCTATAGACGATATGAGTTAGAGGATAACTCATTAAACATGTTTACCGTACGTACACGTATCTATAGGACGATATGAGTTAGAGAATAACTCAGTAAACATGTTTACCTTACGTACACGTATCTATAGGACGATATGAGTTAGAGGATAACTCAGTAAACATGTTTACCGTACGTACACGTATCTATAGACGATATGAGTTAGAGAATAACTCAGTAAACATGTTTACCGTACGTACACGTATCTATAGGACGATATGAGTTAGAGAATAACTCAGTAAACATGTTTACCTTACGTACACGTATGTATAGGACGATATGAGTTAGAGAATAACTCAGTAAACATGTTTACCGTACGTACACGTATCTATAGACGATATGAGTTAGAGAATAACTCAGTAAACATGTTTACCGTACGTACACGTATCTATAGGACGATATGAGTTAGAGGATAACTCATTAAACATGTTTACCGTACGTAGACGTATCTATAGGACGATATGAGTTAGAGGATAACTCATTAAACATGTTTACCGTACGTACACGTATCTATAGGACGATATGAGTTAGAGAATAACTCATTAAACATGTTTACCGTACGTACACGTATCTATAGGACGATATGAGTTAGAGAATAACTCAGTAAACATGTTTACCGTACGTACACGTATCTATAGGACGATATGAGTTAGAGAATAACTCAGTAAACATGTTTACCGTACGTACACGTATCTATAGGACGATATGAGTTAGAGAATAACTCATTAAACATGTTTACCGTACGTACACGTATCTATAGGACGATATGAGTTAGAGAATAACTCAGTAAACATGTTTACCGTACGTACACGTATCTATAGATGATATGAGTTAGAGAATAACTCAGTAAACATGTTTACCGTACGTACACGTATCTATAGACGATATGAGTTAGAGAATAACTCAGTAAACATGTTTACCGTACGTACACGTATCTATAGATGATATGAGTTAGGGAATAACTCAGTAAACATGTTTACCGTACGTACACGTATCTATAGACGATATGAGTTAGAGAATAACTCAGTAAACATGTTTACCGTACGTACACGTATCTATAGGACGATATGAGTTAGAGAATAACTCAGTAAACATGTTTACCGTACGTACACGTATCTATAGGACGATATGAGTTAGAGAATAACTCATTAAACATGTTTACCGTACGTACACGTATCTATAGACGATATGAGTTAGAGAATAACTCAGTAAACATGTTTACCGTACGTACACGTATCTATAGGACGATATGAGTTAGAGAATAACTCAGTAAACATGTTTACCGTACGTACACGTATCTATAGGACGATATGAGTTAGAGAATAACTCAGTAAACATGTTTACCGTACGTACACGTATCTATAGGACGATATGAGTTAGAGGATAACTCAGTAAACATGTTTACCGTACGTACACGTATCTATAGACGATATGAGTTAGAGAATAACTCAGTAAACATGTTTACCTTACGTACACGTATCTATAGGACGATATGAGTTAGAGAATAACTCAGTAAACATGTTTACCTTACGTACACGTATCTATAGGACGATAGTAGTTAGAGGATAACTCAGTAAACATGTTTACCGTACGTACACGTATCTATAGGACGATATGAGTTAGAGAATAACTCATTAAACATGTTTACCGTACGTACACGTATCTATAGGACGATATGAGTTAGAGAATAACTCAGTAAACATGTTTACCGTACGTACACGTATCTATAGGACGATATGAGTTAGGGAATAACTCAGTTCAGTTCAGTTTATTCTTTGTCCCAGAAGGGCAATTTGTGTGCAGCAGGAAGACATCACATGGAAATATACACCACAACCACACAACAATTAACTTACTAAAAACAACAATTAACTTTACTAAAAACAGCAATACATACAGCAATAAGCAGCAATAGCAGAAATTATGTTGGGGACATAATAAAAAGTAATAATCATTAATAATACATTTAAAAGAAATACAGGTATAAATAAGATGAACAAACAAACAAAAGCTATCACCTCCTCTTAGCTAAATTGAGTGCTTGAATGGAAACATGTTTACCTTACGTACACATATGTATAGGACGATATGAGTTAGGGAATAATGTAATGTTTGTAATCAAAGTAGAGATTTAAACATGCCAGTCTCCCCCATATAAAGCCCCCCCCTCTATAAAGCCAGTGTGTGCTGAGTTATGACATACTTCACATATTTGTGCTGCAGGTGGAAACACGTTGCTGTGAGCTGCCGTTTAGCTAATGCTTCACCTCCTGCAGCAATTTGTCCTCCACAACAACACATAAATTACCGTTTAGGAGATGACTGGGGGCCCCTGCCCCCCCCGAGTGCTGAGTGACAGTTTGGGCGAGAATACAACCGCTGGGTCTCAATCTGAGGTCCGAGACTCAAGGCAGGGCAGCTTCATCTGTACAGCACATTTCAGCAACAGGTCCATTCAAAGTGCTTTACATAGAAAAACAGATTAAAATACAAAAATAAAAGTTACAGTGAAGTATAAGAAATGAGCAGCAATACATGATTGGAACACACTACAAAATACTCTGAAACTTATGTCTCTAATCCCAGTTTCCACCTTTAAGATTAACCTACAAAACAACATAGTCGATTCCTGTTCCTGCTGATAAACATGAATCATATTTATACACACATACAGTATTTATTATTAATAAGGGAAATAATTCCACTAATGAACCCTGACAAAGCACACCTGTGAAGGTAAAACCATTTCAGGTGACTACCTCATGAAGCTCATTGAGAGAACACCAAGGGTTTGCAGAGTTATCACAAAAAATCAAAGGGTGGCTACTTTGAAGAATCTAAAATATAAGACATGTTTTCATGTGTTCATTCATAGTTTTGATGCCTTCAGTAAGAATCTACAATGTAAATAGTCATGAAAATAAAAAGGAAACGCATTGAATGAGAAGGTGTGTCCAAACTTTTGGCCTGTACTGTACATGTGGAGCATAAAAACTCACAGGGAGTTCCTAATATTTGGGAAATAGACCTTTTAAAACACAGTTGCGTCATTTGGTATTTTCATGTTACGGGAAAAAAAACGCACATATTCTAGCCACTGTCTCATTAAAAATCCCAGTTTGTCTTCAGTCTCAGCTGTCGTCCCCCCAGGGGCCGATGGGATTGGCCGATGATGGACGCTAATTACAGCTTCGGGAGGTCTACGAGGGATGTGATTGGCTCTCGGAGGGTTTCGGGTTTCAGGAGTCTCGAGGCGCTCTAAAGGAGAAGGTGTGTCGAGATGAAGGTACATACATACAGGTGTTTACATTCATTCATCTCTCAGAGGGGAGTCTCTCTTCACACATTCAGGGGCTTAAAACACACATTACAGTTCATCGTGGACTTATTTGTGAAAGAAGAACATACTTTGTGTGTGTGTGTGTGTGTGTGTGTGTTAGTGTGTCTGTCTGTGTGTGTGTGTGTGTGTGAGTCTGTGTGTGCGTGTGTGTTTGTGTGTGTGTGTGCATGGGTGTTTTGTGTGTGTCTGTGTGTATGTGTCTGTCTGTCTGTGTGTGTGTGTGTTAGTGTGTGTGTGTGAGTCTGTGTGTGTGTGTGTGTGAGTCTGTGTGTCCATGGGTGTTTTGTGTGTGTGTCTGTCTGTGTGTGTCTGTCTGTGTGTGTGTCTGTGTGTTTGTCTGTGTGTGTGCATGGGTGTTTTGTGTGTGTGTGTGTGAGTCTGTGTGTGTCTGTGTGTGTTTGTCTGTGTGTGTGCGTGAGTGTGTGTGTCTGTGTGTGTGCATGGGTGTTTTGTGTGTGTGTGTTTGTCTGTGTGTGTGCGTGTGTGTGTGAGTCTGTGTGTGCATGGGTGTTTTGTGTGTGTGTGTCTGTGTGTGTGTGTGTGTGAGTCTGTGTGTGTGCATGGGGGTTTTGTGTGTGTGTGTTTGTGTGTGTGTCTGTGTGTGTTTGTCTGTGTGTGTGCATGGGTGTTTTGTGTGTGTGTGTTTGTGTGTGTGTGTCTGTGTGTGTTTGTCTGTGTGTGTGCATGGGTGTTTTGTGTGTGTGTGTGTGTGTGTGAGTCTGTGTGTGTGTGTGAGTCTGTGTGTCCATGGGTGTTTTGTGTGTGTGTGTCTGTGTGTGTTTGTCTGTGTGTGTGCATGGGTGTTTTGTGTGTGTGAGTCTGTGTGTGTGCATGGGTGTTTTGTCTGTGTGTGTGCGTGAGTGTGTGAGTCTGTGTGTGTCTGTGTGTGTTTGTCTGTGTGTGTGCATGGGTGTTTTGTGTGTGTGTGTTTGTCTGTGTGTGTGCGTGTGTGTGTGAGTCTGTGTGTGTGCATGGGTGTTTTGTGTGTGTGTGTTTGTCTGTGTGTGTGCGTGTGTGTCTGTGTGTGTTTGTCTGTGTGTTTGCGTGAGTGTGTGTGTCTGTGTGTGTGCATGGGTGTTTTGTGTCTGTGTGTGTGTGTGTTAGTGTGTGTGTGTGAGTCTGTGTGTGTGAGTCTGTGTGTCCATGGGTGTTTTGTGTGTGTGTGTCTGTGTGTGTGTGTATGTGTGTGTGTGTGTGTGAGTCTGTGTGTGTGAGTCTGTGTGTCCATGGGTGTTTTGTGTGTGTGTCTGTCTGTGTGTGTGTCTGTGTGTGTTTGTGTGTGTGTGTGCATGGGTGTTTTGTGTGTGTGTGTGTGAGTCTGTGTGTGTCTGTGTGTGTGAGTCTGTGTGTCCATGGGTGTTTTGTGTGTGTGTGTCTGTGTGTGTGTGTGTGTGTTTTGTGTGTGTGTGTTTGTCTGTGTGTGTTCGTGTGTGTCTGTGTGTGTTTGTCTGTGTGTGTGCATGGGTGTTTTGTGTCTGTGTGTGTGTGTGTCTGTGTGTGTGTGTGTCTGTGTGTGTGTGTGTCTGTGTGTGTGTGCGTGAGTGTGTGTGTCTGTGTGTGTGTGTGTGTGTTAGTGTGTGTGTGTGAGTCTGTGTGTGTGAGTCTGTGTGTCCATGGGTGTTTTGTGTGTGTGTCTGTCTGTGTGTGTGTCTGTGTGTGTTTGTCTGTGTGTGTGTGTGAGTGTGTGAGTCTGTGTGTGTCTGTGTGTGTTTGTCTGTGTGTGTGTGTGTCTGTGTGTGTGTGTGTGTGTGTGTGTGTGTGTGTGTGTGT
>CM046796.1:1684343-1686843 GCA_025617405.1 Perca schrenkii
ATAAGCAGGGCTGCACCGAATCCAGGATTCGGCTTCGGATTTGGCTTTTTGACGGGGTTCGGTTCCTGCCGAACCTTAGGATTTTCCCCCACTGAACCCAAACCTATGCTTGCACTCCGCGCACTACGCTAGTCGCCGTTTTTTGATTACGGGAAGGTGTTTACGTTGGTGGAGCGTTCAATGCAGTAGGCTGTGAGAATGTGGACATGGATCTGGTGAGCAGAAAAAGTTGTTGTTTGGCAGTACTTTCAGTCAAAAGAAGGCCATTCAATTCCAGCTACATGTTAAATTTGTTCAATGCAGTAAGTAAGTAAGTAAGTAAGTAAGTAAGCTTTATTTATATAGCACCTATCACAGATAAAATCACAAAGTGCTTCACAAGCAATGAATAAAACAATTTGAAAAACATCATACAAAACATAAAAAATGATAGCTCAGTCAACTGAAAGCTTGTCTGAATAGTAGTGTCTTCAGCTGTTTTTTAAAAGAAACAATAGAATCGGCCACACACAGCGACAGGGGCAGGGCGTTCCACAATTTGGGAGCAACTGCCTGGAAAGAGAGGTCACCCCGAGTTTTAAGACGGGTTTTAGGAACCATTAAGAGATTTTGACCCGAGGAACGAAGAGTGCGAAAAGAATAGTGAGGGGTCAACATGTCTCCGATATATTGAGGCGTCTGTCCATGTAGGGCTCTAAAAGTTAAAACTAAAATTTTAAAATCAATTCTGTATTTTACAGGAAGCCAGTGGAGAGTAAATAAAATCGGAGTAATGTGTGCCCTTCTGTTTGTTCCTGTTAAAAGCCTTGCTGCTGCATTTTGCACCAATTGGAGACGGCTCAGAGAGAATTTGTTAAAACAAGTAAAAAGGGAATTACAATAATCTAACCGTGAGAACAGTAGGCTGTAAGGAAGTGGACATGGATCTGGTGAGCAGAAAACGTTGTTTTCCACTGCTAGTACCAGCTCTACTCGACTCGAGTAAACTGCCGTGTCCTAATGCGACACACACACAGAACATCGGAGGTGTGTTGTTGTCACCACAGCTAGAAGATACGTTTAGTTTCAAATGATGCTGGAGGCAGCAAAAAAAACACTGCTGGCTAAATTATTTTACATCACCTTTTGGTATCGCCTCAGCTCGCTTGGAACCTCGACTGAGGTGAGCAGGTACCAGGTACTTTTTTTCGTAATGGAAAACCAAAAATGGCGAGTAGAGTTGAGGCGAGTTGAGCAGGTGCCATGTGATGGAAAAACGCCATTTACACTTTATCACAGCATACTCCATTTACATGGAGTCTGGTGGGTTTAGGATGCTTAAAGTACTGATTATTTACATGGAGTCTGGTGGGTGTAGGATGCTTAAAGTACTGATTATTTACATGGAGTCTGGTGGGTTTAGGATGCTTAAAGTACTAAATATTTACATGGAGTCTGGTGGGTTTAGGATGCTTAAAGTACTTATTATTTACATGGAGTCTGGGTTTAGGATGCTTAAAGTACTAAATATTTACATGGAGTCTGGTGGGTTTAGGATGCTTAAAGTACTTATTATTTACATGGAGTCTGGGTTTAGGATGCTTAAAGTACTAAATATTTACATGGAGTCTGGTGGGTTTAGGATGCTTAAAGTACTTATTATTTACATGGAGTCTGGTGGGTTTAGGATGCTTAAAGTACTGTTTATTTACATTGAGTCTGGTGGCTTTATGCTTAAAGTACTGATTATTTACATGGAGTCTGGTGGGTTTAGGATGCTTAAAGTACTGATTATTTACATGGAGTCTGGTGGGTTTAGGATGCTTAAATTACTGATTATTTACATGGAGTCTGGTGGGTTTAGGATGCTTAAATTACTGATTATTTACATGGAGTCTGGTGGGTTTAGGATGCTTAAAGTACTGATTATTTACATGGAGTCTGGTGGGTGTAGGATGCTTAAAGTACTGATTATTTACATGGAGTCTGGTGGGTTTAGGATGCTTAAAGTACTGATTATTTACATGGAGTCTGGTGGGTGTAGGATGCTTAAAGTACTGATTATTTACATGGAGTCTGGTTGGTTTAGGATGCTTAAAGTACTGTTTATTTACATTGAGTCTGGTGGCTTTATGCTTAAAGTACTGATTATTTACATGGAGTCTGGTGGGTTTAGGATGCTTAAATTACTGATTATTTACATGGAGTCTGGTGGGTTTAGGATGCTTAAATTACTGATTATTTACATGGAGTCTGGTGGGTTTAGGATGCTTAAAGTACTGATTATTTACATGGAGTCTGGTGGGTGTAGGATGCTTAAAGTACTGATTATTTACATGGAGTCTGGTGGGTTTAGGATGCTTAAATTACTGATTATTTACATGGAGTCTGGTGGGATTAGGATGCTTAAAGTACTGTTTATTTACATTGAGTCTGGTGGCTTTATGCTTAAAGTACTGATTATTTACATTGAGTCTGGTGGCTTTATGCTTAAAGTACTGATTATTTACATGGAGTCTGC
>CM046796.1:1699343-1719343 GCA_025617405.1 Perca schrenkii
TAGGGCCTAATTTTGAAAATAAATTTAGAAATGTGGGAACATGTGTTTGTGTGTGTGTGTATGTGAGTTTGTGTGTGTGTGTGTGTGTGTTAGGGGCTGAGAGAAACACAAAGTGGGGAAAAGTTGTAGTGTAGCACGTAGTCTTACTCCATTACGTGCTGTCATACTGAAAACCATCTGGGCTGTCTAGTTCTTTAGCCCTATGTTCCTACAGCCCTATAGGTCCTACATTTCTAGGACATTTTAAAAATTAGGTCTTAGAAATGGGGGAACATAGGGCCTATTTTTGAAAAAAAAATCTTAGAAATATGGGAACATAGGGCCTAATTTAGAAAAAAAATATTAGAAATGTGGGAACATAGGGCCTAATTTTGAAAAAAAATCTTAGAAATGTGGGAACATAGGGCCTAATTTTGAAAATAAATTTAGAAATGTGGGAACATAGGGCCTAATTTTGAAAAAAAATTTAGAAATGGGGGAACATAGGGCCTAATTTTGAAAAAGAAATCTTAGAAATGTGGGAACATAGGGCCTAATTTTGAAAAACAAATCTTAGAAATGTGGGAACATAGGACCTAATTTTGAAAAAAATCTTAGAAATGTGGGAACATAGGGCCTAATTTTGAAAATAAATTTAGAAATGTGGGAACATAGGGCCTAATTTTGAAAAAACAAATTTGAAATGTGGGAACATAGGACCTAATTTTGAAAAAAATCTTAGAAATGTGGGAACATAGGCCTAATTTTGAAACATTTTTTAGAAATGTGGGAACATAGGGCCTAATTTTGAGAAAAAATTTAGAAATGTGGGAACATAGGGCCTAATTTTGAAAATAAATTTAGAAATGTGGGAACATAGGGCCTACTTTTGAAAATAAATTTAGAAATGTGGGAACATAGGGCCTAATTTTGAAAAGAATCTTAGAAATGTGGGAACATAGGGCATAATTTTGAAAAAAATCTTAGAAATGTGGGAACATAGGGCCTAATTTTGAAAATAAATTTAGAAATGTGGGAACATAGGGCCTAATTTTGAAAAGAAATTTAGAAATGGGGGAACATGGGGCCTAATTTTGAAAAAAAAATCTTAGAAATGTGGGAACATAGGACCTAATTTTGAAAAACAAATCTTAGAAATGTGGGAACATAGGACCTAATTTTGAAAAACAAATCTTAGAAATGGGGGACCATAGGACCTAATGTTGAAAAAAATCTTAGAAATGTGGGAACATAGGGCCTAATTTTGAAAATAAATTTAGAAATATGGGAACATAGGGCCTAATTTAGAAAAAAAATATTAGAAATGTGGGAACATAGGGCCTAATTTTGAAAAAAATCTTAGAAATGTGGGAACATAGGGCCTAATTTTGAAAATAAATTTAGAAATGTGGGAACATAGGGCCTAATTTTGAAAATAAATTTAGAAATGTGGGAACATAGGGCCTAATTTTGAAAAAAATCTTAGAAATGTGGGAACATAGGGCCTAATTTTGAAAAACAAATCTTAGAAATGTGGGAACATAGGACCTAATTTTGAAAAACAAATCTTAGAAATGGGGGAACATAGGACCTAATTTTGAAAAAAATCTTAGAAATGTGGGAACATAGGGCCTAATTTTGAAAATAAATTTAGAAATGTGGGAACATAGGGCCTAATTTTGAAAAAAAAATTTGAAATGTGGGAACATAGGGCTGTGGGAACATAGGCACGCTCCCCATTAGCTCTCCAAGCTAACGTTAGTCAAAGTGTTGACATATAAAAGCATCAAACATGCATTTTATGATGAAGCAGTATATCCTAGTTGTTCCTCGTCTCCGTTTACTCCGAGGAAACACGTTCTCTCTGCAGCTTCATGTTACGAACTGTGTGTGTGTGTGTGTGTGTGTGCGTGTGTGTGCGCAAACCATCCTTATAGCTGTGTGTTGCTGCTTATTAGACCGATCACCCCCGAAATTGTGCAATGCAAAACAGGCTCATTGCAGCCACTAATGCAGGGATAAATAGACCTGTCTTGCCAAATGGATTTCTCTTCTTTTCTGTTTTTTAACAGATTGCAAAGTGGCACTTTTATTTATTTTCTATTTTTGAACTTGATACAAATTTTGACACAGCTGCACTTCTATTTTCCTTTTTTTTTAAATTTTCTGTTATTTGATGTAGATAGTGAGTTGTATTTCGATACAAGTTGTTACTTCAATAAATTGGACCATTTTAAGCTTGTTGCGTATTTCACTAGCATTGTGTTGGGGCGATGGGGGCAGGTGGGGTTTGAAAATTCCCCCTTGTCCAAAGTGGGGAATGACCGAAAAAGTTTGAGAACCACTGGGTTAGGGTAAGGGTTAAGGTTAGGCATTTAGTTGTGATGGTTAAGGTGAGGGTAAGGGTTAAGGTTAGACATTTAGTTGTGATGGTTAAGGTGAGGGTAAGGGTTAAGGTTAGACATTTAGTTGTGATGGTTAAGGTTAGGGTTAGGGTTAAGGTTAGGCATTTAGTTGTGATGGTTAAGGTGAGGGTAAGGGTTAAGGTTAGACATTTAGTTGTGATGGTTAAGGTGAGGGTAAGGGTTAAGGTTAGGGTAAGGGTTAAGGTTAGACATTTAGTTGTGATGGTTAAGGTTAGGGTAAGGGTTAAGGTTAGGCATTTAGTTGTGATGGTTAAGGTGAGGGTAGGGTTAAGGTTAGGCATTTAGTTGTGATGGTTAAGGTGAGGGTAAGGGTTAAGGTTAGACATTTAGTTGTGATGGTTAAGGTGAGGGTAAGGGTTAAGGTTAGGCATTTAGTTGTGATGGTTAAGGTGAGGGTAAGGGTTAAGGTTAGGGTAAGGGGCTAGGGAATGCATTATGTCAATGAAGGGTCCCCACAAAGATAGGGAAACCTACTTGTGTGTGTGTGTGTGTGTGTGTGTGTGTGTGTGCTATACGCTTAGCGGAGGAAGCTCCATGCCAAACGCCAGTCATGTAACTGTGTGGTATGTAAACACTGACAGCACACGCCTCCGGTTGTTCCGGGCCCGCCCCAGCTGTCCGTGTGTGAACGTGGATTACAGCGAAAGCAGGGTGCAACTTTTTATTGTGCACCTGTCCATCAATGCGTTGAGGAATTTTAATTGCACGCTTATAGCCAACCCCTCAATTTCCCCTTCTTATGAAACGGTTATATATTTAAACAGGTCGATGCAGAAGTCGTCTGTAACGTGTCGTAGCTTTCTGGGAAAGTCTGCATGTTTTAGGTTGCCAAAACGTGATTTATGGTCCTGCAGTGTGTGTGTGTGTGTGTGTGTGTGTGTGTGTCTGTGTGTGTTGATGAGATATGAGATTTGTGAGTGTTAGATTAAACAGAGATTAGTTAGGTTAGGTTACTTTATTGGTACCCATAGGTAAACTAGTTTTACGGTCTAAGAGGCAGGACATCCTTAAAACTTTGTAGACCACAACATAACACACAAAACATACAGTACGGGCCAAAAGTTTGGACACACCTTCTCATTCAATGCGTTTCCTTTTTATTTTCATGACTATTTACATTGTAGATTCTCACTGAAGGCATCAAAACTATGAATGAACACATATGGAATTATGTACTTAACAAAAAAGTGTGAAATAACTGAAAACATGTCTTATATTTTAGATTCTTCAAAGTAGCCACCCTTTGCTTTTTTTTGATAACTCTGCAAACCCTTGGTGTTCTCTCAATGAGCTTCATGAGGTAGTCACCTGAAATGGTTTTACCTTCACAGGTGTGCTTTGTCAGGGTTCATTAGTGGAATTACTTCCCTTATTAATAAAAAAGCAAAGGGTGGCTACTTTGAAGAATCTAAAATATAAGACATGTTTTCAGTTATTTCACACTTTTTTGTTAAGTACATAATTCCATATGTGTTCATTCATAGTTTTGATGCCTTCAGTGAGAATCTACAATGTAAATAGTCATGAAAATAAAAAGGAAACGCTTTGAATGAGAAGGTGTGTCCAAACTTTTGGCCTGTACTGTATATTATTATACATCTGCACTCGACTCACATCGGACAGTAACACCGGTGTTGTGACTAGGATGCCTGGGTCTGATATTCTCTGTTTCCCCCGCTTCATTAAACTGTCGTTAGCATCGTAAGCAATAGTAAAATAACATCAATAGTAAAATAACATCAAAGACTGTGCATAAAATCTTTAAGGAGCCTACAAAAACTGGTCCCAAAATTAAACATGAACATGTAGGTACTGTATATAAAACACACTTTAAGTCACTTTACATGAACAGTAATTGTAATTTTTAGGTGTCTCTCTGAGAGATTTACACATTCTGAAGTCCTTTAAACTTTGTAGCTTTGTCGTTAGCTGGGGCTAACGGTAACTAGCTATTGCTACATGTCGCGGCTGTGTTTTCAGCTATCATCCCGAATGAAGTCTCTTTGGCAGGCAGACCGGAGTGTACTGGCTGGCTAAATTAGCATTAGATTAATCATCTATCTATACAGCTAACGTTAACATTACTAGTGAACTTATTCGTGGGTTAGCGCAGTGCTGCTTTTATCCATGGTCAAAACAATCATACTACTAATAACTTCATGAGCGTGTTGAACGATGCTGTAACCCTATAATGTTATCCACCAAGCATTAGCTAGCATTAACGATAGCTATTGGTCAACCATACATTGTAGTAACATTAAACTGGATTAATATCCTCCTGAGAATCAAGGAAAATTTTGTTTTTCCTAATCATATTTTTTTGTGATTCCATACCTGTTTAAGGTTAAAAAAACTTGTTACAATTTAAATTTTTTTATTTATTTAAAGAATGTCCACTGTAGTGGACAACAGGATCATTTGAGTACGAAAACAGACACATTTGGTAGATGTGGAGTCATTATTTACATGAAGATAGTCCTGATGTGTCCACTATAATTGACATTCATAAAATGGCAAATTTTTCAAAAGATACATAATGTAGTTTCTATCAGAACTCAATATATGATTCCTAACACCTTAATGAACAAGAAAATATATGATTATCATAGTAACAAAACCATAGACAAACAATATTTGACTCATCTCTTATCTTTCCATAAAATGTGCTTATGTTCCTATGCTGTCCGTTTTGGATTGAAAGATAGAGGCGGTGCCCCGGGCCTCCCAGCCAATCAAATAACAGATCACTGAAAGGACCAGGATGTCCTCTGTACAGTACAGCAGGAATTAAGAGACTTGCACAAAAGATTCCAAGGAGAGGAATGAAACTCAAATGTCCACTACAGTGGACATAAGTCAATGGGCTGGGTCTCTGGAGGAAATATCAATGAATAATGTTTCTGCTGTATTATTGTGTTGTAAAGTGGCACGTAATCAGTCACAAAATGATGCCTTTTGGTGGAAAAAGCAGTGTTTGCGGTATGATTTTCTGTGACATTGTATGATTTACAATTACTCTCAAACATGGCTCAAAAGCTGGCTAAATTAGCATTCGATTGATCGTCTATCTATACAGCTAACGTTAACCCTATAATGTTATCCACCAAGCATTAGCTAGCATTAACGTTAGCTACTTGTCAACCAGCACATATATTGTAGTAACATTAAGCTGGATTAATATTGATATATATCCATAAATAAGGTTTCTGCTGTATTACTGTGTTAATCACAGTATTTACCAGTATTTTTTTTCTGTGACATTATATGATTTACAATTACTCTCAAATGTCGCATCTGGCTGCTCGTGTTTTGTCGGAAATTACGAGTAAATACACGACTCAAAAAAATATATATCATAGGTATGGTCGGTTTTTAGACATTTTAATGCAGAAAAGTTACATATTGGACATTTAAAGCGTCCGCTAAATGTAATGTAATCTTTAAGAATTGTGAGCGAGAGATGTACATCTGTGGATATGTGTGTGCATCTCCACGATCACGGGTAAAAATATACATTCATGCAAATTAGTGTTTAGAATTTAACTGCGTTTGTGAGTGTGTCTGTGTGTGTGTCTGTGTGTGTCTGTGTATGTGTGTGTGTGTCAGCCAGCTTCATGCAGTCTGCATCACAGATGGGCGAGCGACTTGATACCCTCCTTAACTCCAAACGTGTCGGAAAGAGAACAAAAAGAACGACAGAGCAGCAGAGAAAGTGTGTGTGTTTCTGTGTGTTTGTGTGAGAAAGAGAGAGCAGACATCAGTTAAAATAGAGGTTTCACCTCGTTTACCTTATGAATATTGCAGCAGCACAAACCTTGAGTGTCACTGGGGACAGACTGTGTGTGTGTGTGTGTGTGTGTGTGTGTGTGTGTGTGTGTGTGTGTGTGTGTGTGTGTGTGTGTGTGTGTGTGTGTGAGAGCACCGCCCTTGGCCGTTGGGAGGTGAGAAGAGCTAATGCTGAATTAAATGATCTGGCACTTTACAAAATACACGACGATTACACAGATAATTATACCAAGACTTCACACTGAGCCCACGGGTCACAATTAACACACACACACACACACACACACACACACACACACACACACACACACACACACACACACACACACACACACACACACCTCCTGCTAAGCTGAAGAGCGTGCTGATTAGTCTGCATGTGTAATACACACTATAAATATTAAGTTTACACAGAATGCCTGACAGTAAAGACGTGTTTAGAAAGTAAAAGCGCTCACTCCAATTTCCGTTTTCATAAACTACATTAGTTCAATTTAATTTTGGCCACTTGGGGGGGCAGCAGAGCACCCTGTATACAAAACATCTGACACATTATCATCTCATAAAGTAAAGTAGTTCTCACGATAATCAACGTGAAGATTAATTTGGAGTCTTTGTGTTTGTGTCCACCTGACGAATGTCTGTCCTATATTCTCTCTCTTTTAGCTGTTTTTGGTCTCCACCAAATCCTGAGGGAAGTGTGTCTTTAGCTGCTCAATGCACCACTATGTTCACTAACTAGTCTCTAATATCCCTTTCTCACTACACCCACATTTAGTGGTGCCTGTTATTGTCAATTCAATGTCCTAATTGGTCAAAAAAAAGAATGTTAGAAATGATTTCCTTTTATTTGTTTTAAATACAACAAGCAATTTGTTGTTTTTTTAGAAGAAAACTGAAAGCAACAGAAAGGCAGGACATGAGTACATTATAATATCTGTTAATTTATTGCCAGTAATATCGTTAACTGCAATATTCAACAACGTTATTGCATATTTTCCTCATATCGTGCAGCCCTAATCGGCAGTGATGGAAACACGTACTCAAATTGTCGATGTTTCGATGTTTGTGCATTTCCGAAAACCCTACATATTTCCAAGTAGGTGTGTCCTCTGCTTTCGACAGATATGTGGGTTTTTCTTGCAAACTGTCGGCTGGTTGGTTTGTGTACAGCAACCATAGCAATGCGAGCAGACCGTAAGCCCTAAACAGGCGAGTGTTAGGGGGCTTGTCTGACCCAGAACGCAGAGAATCACACAGAAAACGTATAAACAGTTTCAAAAAAGTTTAATGGAGCTGGGAGTATTCAGACAATCACTGAGGGCAGTGTCAAGCGGGAAAACTCCTGGCTGGTACGAGGCTTCAGACGAGCCGACGGGGATGAGTCCAAGTATTACGGGACACGGGGTGGACAGGCAGAGCTGAGTCCGTAGATTGAGTCCCAGGTGGAGGCGCCGGCAGAACGGTGAGGCTGGGGAGTGTGTAGGCACAGCGGAGGAAGCAGCAGGTCAGAGCAGGTACTAGAGAGAGACAAACAGGGTTAGTTTGAGCTCAGGGAACAAAGGCAAAAAACCAGAGTACGGGGTTACACGGACAATACTGGAGTTTCAACTGAGAGCCAAGTTACCACATGAGTTGTAGTTAACGAACTGGCGCCGAAGAGGTGATCAGCCCGGGTTTAAGTATGGCAGAGGTGAATCATGGCGATGAGCTGCAGCTGTGAAGACTGGCTGTGCAGTGATGAATCGGCCTCGCCCCTTGACCTACTTTCCTCTGGACACGCCTCCAGCACTCCAGGTGGAAAAACACGGCAGACACAGAAAAACAGAGAAAAAGGCCACCCAACTCAGGGCGGAGAGAGAGCACCCATAACAGGGAGAGGCTGTAAACTGTCACAAACTGCAGTAAAAACCTCTATACATGCTTCTAAAGTCTGAATAATAACAGAATATGCCTCATGTCTTCATCAGAAAATGCTATATTCCCTCCTACTATATTCAGAATAAGTTGTTTACATGAACCGTATCAAATACAGAATAATAGTGGATTAGGCTACATCTACACAATTCATAGACGGTATATATAAATTGAGCACCAGACCCAGTGAAGGATATCAGAAGTCTCTTTCCCGGTGCTGGCTGAGCGTTACTGAGCAGCCTCCAACTGAGCTTGAAGACGTAGATGTGACGTGAGCAACCTGTCTGAAAGTGTGAAGTCTTCTGGTAGCTGTGCCGAGAGAAATCTCAATCATTCCCAATCTTACAGAGACGGAGAGTGTAGGTATATGTAAGGAGATAACATAGACACAGGCTAATTACTGATCACTAACATGCTAGTTAACATTAGTAATTAAACCTAAACAGCTAATGGAAGTCCAAACTGCCTGTGAGCTTCTCCTGTACTATACGGTAATTCCTCTACTGTGTGACAGTAAGTCTCGTGGTTATGACCCAATCGTTAGCCTATTTTTATAAAAGCGTCTGCTACGGAGCCATAACGTGAGCTACAAGGTAATGGAGCCTTTTATACATTGTCGTGTTTCTTTAGAAATAAACAACGGACAAATAGAGTCTTTAAACGCTTCAGATGTAAAGTTATTCTCTGTCAAAGTGGCGTCAGAATGAATGGGAGTCAATGGGATGCTAACGGGAGGTGATGGGTTATAAGCATCCCCTCTCATCTCGCTATCTGTTAGCCAATCAGATTCAAACAGCTTAGCTCGTTGAAAATTAATGAGAACAGGCACAAATCGAGCTGAGTCTCCCTGTAGGCTTTCTATACCGCGCTAGAATGGCTTGAAACAAGGTAACCAAGGGATTTTTTCCACAACTGTTTTTTACAGAGTCCATGGTAGAACTTCAGACATTACCACATAGTAATGAAATACGTGTGGCAGGGCACCTTTTAAAGATTAAAACGTAGGATGTAGCCTTAGAGAGTGTTTGTTTGGTTCATCAGAGAGACTAATGATGACGGTTAACTAATCCCCAGCATGCCTCAAACACAGCTAATACACTCCTTCAGGGACGCACTAATGGGTGTGTTTCTGCGTGTGTGGACATGTCTTGTATATGTCCATATGTGACTGTTTACCTTTTCCTGTGTGTGTGTGTGTGTGTGTGTGTGTGTGTGTGTGTGTTTTGCTGGTAACTGTCTCCTCCCGGCCATCTGTACCTGCAGCTTCGCTTCCATCGTTAACCAAACCACAGAGTTGTCATCTGGGACAAACAGACAGCTGCTTTAACACACACACACACACACACACACACACACACACACACACACAAACTATGTCAAGTAATAATTAAGTAATTTGATACTCGACTCGATGCCAACCGCTAAGCCGCGAAAGTTTTGACTGTAAATACTCAGTAATCACATACATGTTGGGTTTTATTTAAACCTTAACAACAACAGGCAGAAAGGTTGTGATGCCAATCTCTTTTGTGCATTTTCTGTCTGTCTATTTCCCCCTACTAACTCCCAAATTATATTAATGTAATAGCAGGCAGGCTGTTGTCATGAACCATTCGTAAATATACTGTATACGGAAGTAGGGCACTGTAGTCCGTATGTACTAAATGTATTTAGCACTCTCAGCAGCAAATTGAATGCTGCTGTATAAGAGCGTGAAGATCCTCATAGGGAGGAGGTCTTAGCCTAGTTAGCTTTCAAGAGGGGAGCAGTGTTCATGTCCTGAAGAAGTTAAGGAGAAAACACAAGACTTTCACCCAGGAAACAGGTGTTTATGTCCTGAAGAAGTTAAGGAGAAAACACAAGACTTTCACCCAGGAAACAGGTGTTTATGTCCTGAAGAAGTTAAGGAGAAAACACAAGACTTTCACCCAGGAAACAGGTGTTTATGTCCTGAAGAAGTTAAGGAGAAAACACAAGACTTTCACCCAGGAAACAGGTGTTTATGTCCTGAAGAAGTTAAGGAGAAAACACAAGACTTTCACCCAGGAAACAGGTGTTCATGTCCTGGAGAAGTTAAGGAGAAAACACAAGACTTTCACCCAGGAAACAGGTGTTCATGTCCTGGAAGAAGTTAAGGAGAAAACACAAGACTTTCACCCAGGAAACAGGTGTTTATGTCCTGAAGAAGTTAAGGAGAAAACACAAGACTTTCACCCAGGAAACAGGTGTTCATGTCCTGGAAGAAGTTAAGGAGAAAACACAAGACTTTCACCCAGGAAACAGGTGTTTATGTCCTGAAGAAGTTAAGGAGAAAACACAAGACTTTCACCCAGGAAACAGGTGTTCATGTCCTGAAGAAGTTAAGGAGAAAACACAAGACTTTCACCCAGGAAACAGGTGTTCATGTCCTGAAGAAGTTAAGGAGAAAACACAAGACTTTCACCCAGGAAACAGGTGTTCATGTCCTGGAAGAAGTTAGGGAGAAAAACACAAGACTTTCACCCAGGAAACAGGTGTTCATGTCCTGAAGAAGTTAAGGAGAAAAACACAAGACTTTCACCCAGGAAACAGGTGTTCATGTCCTGAAGAAGTTAAGGAGAAAACACAAGACTTTCACCCAGGAAACAGGTGTTCATGTCCTGAAGAAGTTAAGGAGAAAACACAAGACTTTCACCCGGGAAACAGGTGTTCATGTCCTGAAGAAGTTAAGGAGAAAACACAAGACTTTCACCCGGGAAACAGGTGTTCATGTCCTGAAGAAGTTAAGGAGAAAACACAAGACTTTCACCCAGGAAACAGGTGTTCATGTCCTGAAGAAGTTAAGGAGAAAACACAAGACTTTCACCCAGGAAACAGGTGTTCATGTCCTGAAGAAGTTAAGGAGAAAACACAAGACTTTCACCCAGGAAACAGGTGTTTATGTCCTGAAGAAGTTAAGGAGAAAACACAAGACTTTCACCCAGGAAACAGGTGTTCATGTCCTGAAGAAGTTAAGGAGAAAACACAAGACTTTCACCCAGGAAACAGGTGTTCATGTCCTGGAAGAAGTTAAGGAGAAAACACAAGACTTTCACCCAGGAAACAGGTGTTCATGTCCTGAAGAAGTTAAGGAGAAAACACAAGACTTTCACCCAGGAAACAGGTGTTCATGTCCTGAAGAAGTTAAGGAGAAAACACAAGACTTTCACCCAGGAAACAGGTGTTCATGTCCTGGAAGAAGTTAAGGAGAAAACACAAGACTTTCGGTGAAGTGAAACACGGTGAATGGCTTCTTTGGGGGGACGTTTATGTCCTCATTCATCTCGTTTCCTTTTTGCAGAGCCGCTGCATGTTGACACACCTGTAAGTTAACGTTAAACAAGTTGCAATGTAAGCTAACTAAGTAGCGTTGTTGTCCCTACGGCTGTTACTGCGTAGCTAGCGATCATAGACGGTATAGAAAGATGCTAGCGATAGACGCTCATCAGATCTGCTGTCATTGCTTGAATTGGAGGACAGAAGTTGCTCCACGTTTCCCCACTTTTTGCCACAGCTGATAGGCTAAATTATCCGGACTTCTTTCAGCGGATTGATTGATAGCTGTCCTCCAGAGTGAACAGAACTGCGTCCATGGCAACGCTCTGCTTTTGCATGGCAACGGTGTGTTATCCTTAGCAGCGGTCTGTTATCAAGAAATAACAGACCGCATTCTACATTAGAATTCAACCAAGCCATGTAATATACAGGAGTAACTCTCTCTGCTCACGCATGTAAACGGGTTATTCCGAATGTTTCAGAAACCCGAATAGTGACCTTAACCCGACCATAACCCGAAAAATGACGGCTTGTAAACGTAGTCGTTGATGCTCAAAACTTCCCTGGGGAAGTACACCCTGACGTCCCCACTTTGCTATGCACCCCTTCACCAAATGCATATTCTGACCAATATTTATATACTGTACAGTATACCCACTAAAATACATTAGACTACACCACTGGTTTCAAGTACTTTTCGAATAATCGTCCAACCCTACATTTCATAACATTGGCGCAGCATCTGTAGTTATAGAGTATCTTTGGCTAAGTCAGCTTCTTTTATACAGTCTATAACTTAAAGCCAAGTTATCTCCACCTGTGTTGCTCAGATTTGGACCATTATGCCCCCAACTTTATAAAGGCCCATTAGTAAATCAGTTTATTGCAAGATAAACAGTGATAGTTGTCAGATGAATCTAATCCAAATCGATGCAATGCAGTTATATTTTAGGCTTTTGATGGAAATACTTTGATATCTGATGGTTTGGCATCTTTAAAAACCTTTAAAACGTTATGATCTGTTAATTTATTCATACAAATATTATTTTTTACAGCCAATAAAAAAAAATATAGACCTTTTGTATTGATGTCTGAGAGCAGACATGTTAATCCTGAGCAACACCACAGGAAATTGTCAGAGAAAATAACGAGAAAAGAAGGAAAAGTCCCCGCTGACGTGTCTCCAGGCAACAATCAGCTGGTCGGCTGCGAGACTGTTTATTTAAGCCGTTAACACCCACTTGAACTCTGTTTCAGAGGAAGGGAAACGGCTCTTCAGCAGATCTGTGGAAACCACTGCGACTGAGTCAACAGACGAGACACAGCAGCGACTGACACAAAGCTCCTAATCATTCGTCACCTCCAGCTTCCCCAAATCTGACAGCTTGTTCTCATGAAGCATTCGTGCATGAAGCTACAAAAAGTAACGCCATGTAATCTGTATGTATTCAACGTATTTGTTGCTCAATTTATTTATATTTATATTTATAAACTCAACTGTAACGCCCACTGAAATTACCGTAACCTCACCGTGCTCCATACCCGGCTTACAGTCCAACCCGTTCTCACAACAAACTAGTAAAATATGGACACTTGAGCAGTGTCTCTCAGCGTCAAATACGACGCAAAAATCACCCTTCGGCATGTAGTATTAGGAGAGACAACAGTAGAGAGTAGTATGTAGAGAGACAGCAGTAGAGAGTAGTATGAAGAGAGACAACAGTAGAGAGTAGTATGTAGAGAGATAACAGTAGAGAGTAGTATGAAGAGAGACAGCAGTAGAGAGTAGTATGTAGAGAGACAGCAGTAGAGAGTAGTATGAAGAGAGACAGCAGTAGAGAGTAGTATGTAGAGAGACAGCAGTAGAGAGTAGTATGTAGAGAGACAGCAGTAGAGAGTAGTATGTAGAGAGACAGCAGTAGAGAGTAGTATGTAGAGAGACAGCAGTAGAGAGTAGTATGTAGAGAGACAGCAGTAGAGAGTAGTATGTAGAGAGACAGCAGTAGAGAGTAGTATGTAGAGAGACAACAGTAGAGAGTAGTATGTAGAAAGACAGCAGTAGAGAGTAGTATGTAGAGAGACAGCAGTAGAGAGTAGTATGTAGAGAGACAGCAGTAGAGAGTAGTATGTAGAGAGACAGCAGTAGAGAGTAGTATGTAGAGAGACAGCAGTAGAGAGTAGTATGTAGAGAGACAGCAGTAGAGAGTAGTATGTAGAGAGACAGCAGTAGAGAGTAGTATGTAGAGAGACAGCAGTAGAGAGTAGTATGTAGAGAGACAACAGTAGAGAGTAGTATGTAGAGAGACAGCAGTAGAGAGTAGTATGTAGAGAGACAGCAGTAGAGAGTAGTATGTAGAGAGACAGCAGTAGAGAGTAGTATGTAGAGAGACAGCAGTAGAGAGTAGTATGTAGAGAGACAGCAGTAGAGAGTAGTATGTAGAGAGACAGCAGTAGAGAGTAGTATGTAGAGAGACAGCAGTAGAGAGTAGTATGTAGAAAGACAGCAGTAGAGAGTAGTATGTAGAGAGACAGCAGTAGAGAGTAGTATGTAGAGAGACAGCAGTAGAGAGTAGTATGTAGAGAGATAACAGTAGAGAGTAGTATGTAGAGAGACAGCAGTAGAGAGTAGTATGAAGAGAGATAACAGTAGAGAGTAGTATGTAGAGAGACAGCAGTAGAGAGTAGTATGTAGAGAGACAGCAGTAGAGAGTAGTATGTAGAGAGACAGCAGTAGAGAGTAGTATGTAGAGAGACAGCAGTAGAGAGTAGTATGTAGAGAGACAGCAGTAGAGAGTAGTATGTAGAGAGACAACAGTAGAGAGTAGTATGTAGAGAGACAACAGTAGAGAGTAGTATGTAGAGAGACAACAGTAGAGAGTAGTATGTAGAGAGACAGCAGTAGAGAGTAGTATGTAGAGAGACAGCAGTAGAGAGTAGTATGTAGAGAGACAGCAGTAGAGAGTAGTATGTAGAGAGACAGCAGTAGAGAGTAGTATGTAGAGAGACAGCAGTAGAGAGTAGTATGTAGAGAGACAACAGTAGAGAGTAGTATGTAGAGAGACAGCAGTAGAGAGTAGTATGTAGAGAGACAACAGTAGAGAGTAGTATGAAGAGAGACAGCAGTAGAGAGTAGTATGTAGAGAGACAGCAGTAGAGAGTAGTATGTAGAGAGACAGCAGTAGAGAGTAGTATGTAGAGAGACAGCAGTAGAGAGTAGTATGTAGAGAGACAGCAGTAGAGAGTAGTATGTAGAGAGACAGCAGTAGAGAGTAGTATGTAGAGAGACAGCAGTAGAGAGTAGTATGTAGAGAGACAGCAGTAGAGAGTAGTATGTAGAGAGACAGCAGTAGAGAGTAGTATGAAGAGAGACAGCAGTAGAGAGTAGTATGTAGAGAGACAACAGTAGAGAGTAGTATGTAGAGAGACAACAGTAGAGAGTAGTATGTAGAGAGACAACAGTAAAGAGTAGTATGTAGAGAGACAGCAGTAGAGAGTAGTATGTAGAGAGAAGTATGCAGAGAGACAGCAGTAGAGAGTAGTATGTAGAGAGACAGCAGTAGAGAGTAGTATGTAGAGAGACAGCAGTAGAGAGTAGTATGCAGAGAGACAGCAGTAGAGAGTAGTATGCAGAGAGACAGCAGTAGAGAGTAGTATGTACACATGCGCGTGTGTGTGATCGAGTCAAAATCAACTGCAGTGTGTGTTGGTAGTGATGAAGGAGAATGTCACCGAGCGATTCCACCTGAAATTAACTCATCTCAATCTGAAATCCTTCCCTTCCTTGTTTCTAAATGCCGTTGAAGTATACGGACCAATAATAACAACAACAACCACAACGCAGCAGCAGCAGAAACACTTGAATCCAAAACGTAGAATTTTTAAACGCCTTCACACAAACAAAGTCCATATGTCATTCGGAGATTTAAAAACTGTTGAACGTGTCGTGTGAAGTCTTCAGCAGACACAGAAAAAAACCAAGTTGTTGATTGTAATTGGGCCTAAATATGAAGCCGAGTGTGACAGCATGTGTGTTTTAGCATATCTGCGTGTGATACTTTTTGTGAGTTGTTGACAGTTTCTTTCTCATTTTTTGGTGTGTGTGTATATCACTTGTAATCCATTTGCAGTTTCCTCTCTCTTACTGTGAGAACCGGAGGCGGCCGAAACATGTTGCCGTGACATATTTCACGGCTCTTTCGAGCCAAACTCGCTCCCAAAAAACACACACAAGGCGGCCATTGTTTTCCACAACGCACGCTCCCTTGTTTTCACAGCGATGCTGTTGTTGTTGTTGTTGTTGTTGTTGTTGTTGTTGTCTGATGAAAGTTATTTGCAGAACGGCTCTTGTTTACGGGACGTATGCTGCTAAAATGAAGAAGAAAATATAAAAACCCACACACAGGTTTTAAACTTAAGAAAGGTAGCTTTACATATTTTTTATGAAGATGGAAATGTTTAACTTGACAGATACACACTGAGGGCCCTATTTTATCCTATTTTTCCCATCTCCCATTCCCTTTAAAGGTCCCTTTACATAGTGCTCTTTGGATGCTTTTATATAGGACTTAGTGGTCCCCTAATACTGTATCTGAAGTCTCTTTATATAGACCTTAGTGGTCCCCTAATACTGTATCTGAAGTCTCTTTTATATAGACCTTAGTGGTCCCCTAATACTGTATCTGAAGTCTCTTTTATATAGACCTTAGTGGTCCCCTAATACTGTATCTGAAGTCTCTTTTATATAGACCTTAGTGGTCCCCTAATACTGTATCTGAAGTCTCTTTTATATTGACCTTAGTGGTCCCCTAATACTGTATCTGAAGTCTCTTTTATATAGACCTTAGTGGTCCCCTAATACTGTATCTGAAGTCTCTTTTATATAGACCTTAGTGGTCCCCTAATACTGTATCTGAAGTCTCTTTTATATTGACCTTAGTGGTCCCCTAATACTGTATCTGAAGTCTCTTTTATATAGACCTTAGTGGTCCCCTAATACTGTATCTGAAGTCTCTTTTATATAGACCTTAGTGGTCCCCTAATACTATATCTGAAGTCTCTTTTATATTGACCTTAGTGGTCCCCTAATACTGTATCTGAAGTCTCTTTTATATAGACCTTAGTGGTCCCCTAATACTGTATCTGAAGTCTCTTTTATATAGGCCTTAGTGGTCCCCTAATACTGTATCTGAAGTCTCTTTTATATAGACCTTAGTGGTCCCCTAATACTGTATCTGAAGTCTCTTTTATATAGACCTTAGTGGTCCCCTAATACTGTATCTGAAGTCTCTTTCCCGATATTCAGCCTTGGTGTAGAATGGGGTAACTCATATTAATGTTAAAAAACCTCATAAAGTGACATTTTCATGCCATCTTTAAAAGCCAGGCGCGTTTGGACCTTGGAGCTTTGCTGTTATGATGGAGGATTTGCACCGTAATATCTTTATTTGTAATCTTCTGCATGTGTGTGTGTGTGTGTGTGTGTGTGTGTGTGTGTGTGTGTGTGTGCGCGCTGCTGTGTGTCCCTGTGTGTGTAACAAGCATAGTGTGCGCGCCCTGTGCACGAGCCTTGGAGCTCTGTTAAAATAACAATGAAATGCTGCGTTATTGACTTTAGACCAGGTTTTTGTTGGTCAATGGTGCCATCACTTCCCGCTGCCTCAAGATAGCAATACTCCCAGAATGCACCTGAACACACCTCACTGTAAGACCAAGATAGGACCCTGAGTTTTGGTGACAACAGTGATGGTACCTTTAAAGTCCTTCTAGCTAAAAACTAATACAGTTGTGACTGAGATTTTTAAAGTTTTAATAATCTTGGAGCACCAAAACTCAGAAGTCACATGTGAAAATAATGCTGTCGGGAAAAAGTTAATTGATGATTTCTCTGTTTAGTTCGGACTTTTCAGTATGATCATAACAAAAATTAATGGTGTGAAACCTCCACGGTGCGGACCAAACAGCCGGAATTTCGTTAAAGAGGTGCTATGCGCTTTTTGCTTGCAGGTTTCTCTATAGAGCTCCCCTACAGCTTCAGAATAGATATTTGCCAATATTTGTTGTAAAAACTCTTTAGCATCTAGCGGACCTGAAAAGCCAACCCCACATCCAGATGTTGGGTCTGGGGGGAACTCCCCATTGGCTGGGCTCAATCTGAGGGGGCGGGATCAACGGTTGTCTTTCAAATTCCCTTTGCACCTAATAGGACAGCGCTACAACCAATCAGAGCAACGCTAGTTGATAGATTCAACTTTAAACTCCGAACACATCTTCCCTTTTTTAAGAATGACTTCAGAGACGTTCTTTGTTCTTTTCTCAAAGAAAAGCTGAACTCCAAGTCTTCCAGAAGACCTCTGTTCACCAGCAGCAGCCATAAGCCCCGCCCACCCACTCTATACACACGATGTGATTGGCCCGACTAGAGTTTGGTTTTTCCAGCTCGTAAGCCAACGGAGAGTTACTAGACTGAACATGGCTGCAAATTACATTTGCTGCCACTAGGGTGATTTAGATTTCTAGGCTACCAGCCTCATCCTTTTTGGCACTTTTAAGTATGTTTTAATGCTAATAATTTCTGAACTTTAATGAGTTATGTATGCAGGACTTTTGAGAAGCCCCTGACTTCAGACCCGCAGACCTCAATGTGGGCGGAGTTAAACGTTTAACCCCGCTGTCACTACCCGATGTGAGTCGAGTGCAGATGTGAATTCACTTTGCGACAAGTAGCCTCCAATATACGGTCTATGGTTTTGAGCTAACGTTAGTTATCAAACAATCACAGATAGCTAAAACTAGTGCCCTATATTTAGGGGCACTAGCTAGCTAAAACGTTTTGAAATGACTGCTAGCTAAGATGCTAACGCCGTTTAGAGCTAATGCTAGCAATCAAGTAGCCTCCTAGATGCTAACAGCGTTTTGAGCTAACGTTAGCAATCAAGTAGCCTCCTAGATGCTAACGGCGTTTTGAGCGAACGTTAGCAATCAAACAATCATAGATAGCTAAAACGTTTTTGAAAAGACTGCTAGCTACAAGTTAGCAATCAAACACAACAAAGGCTGTCACTTGAATGGCATATTGAGCTAACGTTAGCAATCAAACAATCATAGATGGCTAAAACGCAAGGGCGTAGGAACCGGGGGGGGACGTGTCCCCTCCAATATTGGAGACAGTCGCATTTGTCCCACCCAAAAATTATACCGCGGAGGAGACTATATATTTTATTTTGAAATCTTTAACTCGCATGCTTTTATTTTGAAAGCGCAATACAGCGTCTTGCCACCGGCCCGCCCCCTCAACCGCAGACTGTTTGGGAAGCGGAGTCTGCAGCTGGCAGTGGCGACAGGTAGTCAGAAGTTAAGATGAAAAGACAGCAGCAGCTCAGTTTAAGTGATTTCTTTCTCATGGGGAAGAAAAGAAAGAAAGGAAATGTGATTTTCTGTCTAACCAACGTTAGACTTGTTGATGTAAAGCTGATGTTGTGATTCAACATCTAGCTAACTAGTACACTCTTGCTAGGTAAACGTTGTTACTATTAACGTAACGTTACTTAGCCAACGTTGGCAGCGATTTGACACTAACAACAGTATTTAAGATGATTGTAAAAGAACATGAGTTTTCTATTAACTTAACCCATGTAACTTGAAAACGAGTAAAGTTACACATCTCCCACATTTAGAAAGGAGTTAGTCTGTCTGTGTGGGTTTTCACTTGTTCTTGACATTCCCATCAGTATTTTTCTATACCTTATTCATCTCCACTGCTTTCATATTAGAGATCAGATGAAGTTCAGCTGGAAACTAACAGTGGTGAGGGTGATGCAGGGAGAGCCAGCACTGCAGAGCTGCAGGTAGGTGTTATATGAAGGGTGAGGTGATTTTAGTTTGTTGAACATCTGATCTGAAGCCCAAACTGCCTTGACAAAGCTGTCTGTTTGGAATCAGCATGGCAGGTATTTAAACATAACGGCCTTGTCCCAGAGTCTAGACGTCTAGCTATATGAAAAGATAAACAATGCAACGTTTTTAATAAGGCGTGCAACCTCTGACATATATAGCAATTGTAAGTCGCTTGCGTCAGCTAAATGACATGTAATGTAATGTAATAAATGTAAATAAAGCAGCTAATATCAACATGGACAAAATCATGAATGTACTAATTCTCTTTTTTTGATGATGACCTGGCCAAAGTAGTAATGTTTAGTTTTCACAATGATTCATTGTAGGATTATGATATTATTGCAATTATGTAAATCCACATTGACTCTATATTTAACATATGGTTGGAAGAAGTAAAAATTGATCCAACACTTTTTAGTTTTTAGACTTTTATTATTGTGTAATGTCAGAAAGACTTTAACTGTTTTGCCAGTCAAATTAACTTTAATGAGTGCATATTGAAATATTACACTGTTGATTGGCAAAAAAATGCATCTCAAAATGCATCAGATTGATGCTTTAAAATATGGAATATTTAAAATTTTCTTCCGGGGGAGCATGCCCCCAGACCCCCCTAGAGGGGTAATATCCTTCTCAGCTTTTTCACCCCTGACCCATTTTCATGCCCGATGTTAACATTCTTGATGGTGTTTTGGCCTTTCAACT
>CM046796.1:1724343-1734343 GCA_025617405.1 Perca schrenkii
AGTGGAGCGTCTGTCATTGTGTGATTGGTTATGTCGCTGAAGCTGATCGAAGTCAATAGCATTTCAAAATAAAATGATAAAAGAACGTTCAAAAAAGTGACAAAAATGACGGAAAAAGCTTAAAAAACGTTGGGGGAAAACCAACAAAAACGCCAAAAAAGCGGAGAAAAACAACAACAAAAGAAATAACAAAAAATGCCAAAAAAGAAATAACAAAAAAATAACAAAAAACGCCCCAAAAAAAACAAAAATGCCGAAAAAAACTACAAAAATAAATAGAAACGCCAAAAAACAAAACAAAAAAACAACAAAAAACGCCAAAAAAAACCAAAAATGAAGAAAAAAAATAACAAAAAACACAAAAAAATGAAAAAGAAAATGATAAAAGAACGTTGAAAAAAGTGACGGAAAAAGCTTAAAAAACGTTGGGGGAAAACCAACAATAATGCCCAAAAAGCGGAGAAAAAAAAACAACCAAAAAAAATGCCAAAAAATAATAAAAAAAAAAAACTCCAAAGAAAATAAATAAAAAAAACTAACAAAAAACACACACAAACAAAAACAACGCAAAGAAAAGTGACTAAAACATCGGAGTCATCAAGTTTTTAAATTTTTCTAACTAGAAAAACCAAAAGTTGTTTAGTGGGCGGGAGGACAACAACGAGGGTTAATTTCCCTGAAACGTGTGTGCGGAGGAAGTTGAACTCTCCCGTTAATTAATTACAAAAATAACAAAAAACGGCAAAAAAAAACGCCTAAAAAAAAAAGACAAAAAACGCAACCCCCCCCCCCCCAAAAATGCAGAAACCCTGGCCCAAAAACGCCAAAAAATAAAAAATACCAAAAAACGCCAAAAAAAATGCTGAAAAAACTAACAAAAAACACCAAATAAATAAATAAAAATGCCAAAAAAAAAACAAAAAAACCTGCAAAGAAATCGGAAAAAGTTTTTTTTAAGATTTCTACCTAGAAAAACCAAAAGTTGTGTAGTGGGCGGGAGGACAACAAAGAGGGTTAATTTCCCTGAAACTTTTGTGCGGAGGAAGTTGAACTCTCCCGTCAGTTTCCTGGCAGCTTTCGGCATTACTAATCCTCTCTGTGCCTCTGTTGTTTCGCTGTTCAAAGCCGACAGCAGTGGATAACATCACTTCATTGACAACCTGTGGCCCCCGGTTTGTCAATTTAATAGCATTTCAAAATAAAATGATAAAAGAACGTTTAAAAAAGTGACAAAAATGACGGAAAAAGCTTAAAAAACGTTGGGGGAAAACCAACAAAAAAACGCCAAAAAAGCGGAGAAAAAAACCCAACAAAAAACGCCAAAAATAAATAAAAAAAAATAACAAAAAAACGCCAAAAGGCCCCCCCCAAAAAAAATGCAGAAAAAACTAACAAAAACGCCAAAAAAAACAACAAAAAATAACGAAAAATGCCAAAAAAATAAATAAAAAACTAACAAAAAACGCCAAAAATTAAATAAAAAACGCCTAAAAAAACCTAACAAAAACCGCCATAAAACCCCCCAAAAATGCAGAAAAAAACTAACAAAAAAACACCCAAACGAGGGTTAATTTCCCTGAAACTTGTGTGCGGAGGAAGTTGAACTCTCCCGTCAGTTTCCTGGCAGCTTTCGGCATTACTAATCCTCTCTGTGCCTCTGTTGTTTCGCTGTTCAAAGCCGACAGCAGTGGATAACATCACTTCATTGACAACCTGTTGCCCCGGGTTTTGTCAATTTAATAGCATTTCAAAATAAAATGATAAAAAGAACGTTAAAAAAGTGACAAAAAATTACGGAAAAAGCTTAAAAAACGTTGGGGGAAAACCAACAAAAACGCCAAAAAGCGGAGAAAAAAACCCAACAAAAAACGCCAAAAATAAATAAAAAAAATAACAAAAAAACGCCAAAAGGCCCCCCAAAAAAATGCAGAAAAAAACTAACAAAAACGCCAAAAAAAACAACAAAAAAATAACGAAAAATGCCAAAAAATAAATAAAAAACTAACAAAAAACGCCAAAAATTAAATAAAAAACGCCTAAAAAAACTTACACAAAAACCGCCATAAAACCCCCAAAAATGCAGAAAAAACTAACAAAAAACACCCAAACGAGGGTTAATTTCCCTGAAACTTGTGTGCGGAGGAAGTTGAACTCTCCTGTCCGTTTCCTGGCAGCTTTCGGCATTACTAATCCTCTCTGTGCCTCTGTTGTTTCGCTGTTCAAAGCCGACAGCAGTGGATAACATCACTTCATTGACAACCTGTTGCCCCCGGTTTGTCAATTTAATAGCATTTCAAAATAAAATGATAAAAGAACGTTAAAAAAAGTGACAAAAATGACGGAAAAAGCTTAAAAAACGTTGGGGGAAAACCAACAAAAACGCCAAAAAGCGGAGAAAAAAAACCCAACAAAAAACGCCAAAAATAAATAAAAAAAAATAACAAAAAAACGCCAAAAAGGCCCCCCCCAAAAAAATGCAGAAAAAAAACTAACAAAAACGCCAAAAAAAACAACAAAAAAATAACGAAAAATGCCAAAAAATAAATAAAAAACTAACAAAAAACGCCAAAAATTAAATAAAAAACGCCTAAAAAAAACCTAACAAAAAACCGCCATAAAACCCCCCCAAAAATGCAGAAAAAAACTAACAAAAAACACCCAAACGAGGGTTAATTTCCCTGAAACTTGTGTGCGGAGGAAGTTGAACTCTCCCGTCAGTTTCCTGGCAGCTTTCGGCATTACTAATCCTCTCTGTGCCTCTGTTGTTTCGCTGTTCAAAGCCGACAGCAGTGGATAACATCACTTCATTGACAACCTGTTGCCCCCGGTTTGTCAATTTAATAGCATTTCAAAATAAAATGATAAAAGAACGTTAAAAAAAGTGACAAAAATTACGGAAAAAGCTTAAAAAACGTTGGGGGAAAACCAACAAAAACGCCAAAAAAGCGGAGAAAAAAAACCAACAAAAAACGCCAAAAATAAATAAAAAAAATAACAAAAAAACGCCAAAAGGCCCCCCCCCAAAAAAATGCAGAAAAAAACTAACAAAAACGCCAAAAAAAACAACAAAAAAATAACGAAAAAATGCCAAAAAAATAAATAAAAAACTAACAAAAACGCCAAAAAATTAAATAAAAAACGCCTAAAAAAAACCTTACAAAAAACCGCCATAAAACCCCCCCAAAAATGCAGAAAAAAACTAACAAAAAACACCCAAACGAGGGTTAATTTCCCTGAAACTTGTGTGCGGAGGAAGTTGAACTCTCCTGTCCGTTTCCTGGCAGCTTTCGGCATTACTAATCCTCTCTGTGCCTCTGTTGTTTCGCTGTTCAAAGCCGACAGCAGTGGATAACATCACTTCATTGACAACCTGTTGCCCCCGGTTTGTCAATTTAATAGCATTTCAAAATAAAATGATAAAAGAACGTTAAAAAAAGTGACAAAAATTACGGAAAAAGCTTAAAAAACGTTGGGGGAAAACCAACAAAAACGCCAAAAAAGCGGAGAAAAAAACCCAACAAAAAACTCCAAAAATAAATAAAAAAAATAACAAAAAAACGCCAAAACGCCCCCCCCCCAAAAAAAGTAGAAAAAAACTAACAAAAACACAAAAAAAATAAATAAATAGAAATGCCAAAAAAAAATAAAAAAAATGCCAAAAAATAAATAACAAAAAACGCCAAAAAAAAAAAATGCAGAAAAAAACTAACAAAAACGCCAAAAAGACAACAACAAAAAATAACAAAAAATTCAGAAAAATAAATAAAACACTAACAAAAAACGCCAAAAATTAAATAAAAAACGCCTAAAAAAAACCTAACAAAAAACGCCATAAAAACCTAACAAAACACACCCAAACGAGGGTTAAGTTCCCTGAAACTTTTGTGCGGAGGAAGTTGAACTCTCCTGTCCGTTTCCTGGCAGCTATCGGCATTACTAATCCTCTCTGTGCCTCTGTTGTTTCGCTGTTCAAAGCCGACAGCAGTGGATAACATCACTTCATTGACAACCTGTGGCCCCCGGTTTGTCAATTAGACGTTGTAGTCGGTTAATCTCCTGCAGGACTGCTCGCGGTTTCCACTCGCATGAAGGGAGAGAAAAGCCCCGCGCTTTAATGCCGTCTAATGACGTTATGAGAGGAATAGCCCCATGCCGCTGGGAACCTGATAATCCCACTTTGTTCCTTCTGGATTTGTACAGAAAGCCCTTCTCCTTCCCCTCCTCCTTGCCTGGGTTGCTGATCCCCTTGGTGTTGCACCGACACAAAGGAGGCCCCATCCTGCCAGGGCCCATCCACCTCTTATTCTCTAAACGCCTCTCTCATTTGTCAGGGCTGTGCACCGTATTATCTTCTCCTCAATTAGCAGAAAAAGGGGGCTTGTGTTGATCACTTCCTCTGCAAAAAAGGTGAGCGAGCATTCCTCCAGGCTGCGTTCATCACGCTCGCGTCATTAGGGAAGCTTATCAATGGCGAAGGAGAAACACGGACGTTATTAAAGGGGTAATTTCAGTTGTTTTTTCCAACCTGAACCCTATTTTCCCATGTTCTTGTGTGTATGTGATTGATGGGAACAACAATCTTTGACACTGGTCCGGTGTGAAGCGAGATAAACAAGCTGCAATGTAACGTTAACGGGCAATTGTGCAGTTAGCTTGTCCTAAAAGTTCAGTTTTTTGCCACTGACAGACTCAGATTATAATTCTAACTGCATGACAAAATTATGGAAAGGATCCCTACAGAGATAGAGCTTTTAGTTAAAGAGTAAGATCCTTTTAGTTTAACATGAAACCGCCCCGATATCACCATCACCAAACTCCACCAGACTCCATGTAAATAATCAGGACTTTTAGCGTGTATAGAACCAGCATATCTCCACCAGACTCCATGTAAATAATCAGGACTTTTATCATCGTAAAACACACTTCATTCAAATTCGGCAGAGACAAATTAAAACTATCAAAAGCCATCTTGGTTCATTTTTCCACTGTTCCAACAATCACCACTCTAGTTTGGTTGAAATAAACCCTTAATTCACCCATTTACATGTGGAGATATGCTGGCTCTATACACGCTAAAAGTCCTGATTATTTACATGGAGTCTGGTGGAGATATGCTGGCTCTATACATGCTAAAAGTCCTGATTATTTATAAGGAGTCTGGTGGAGATATGCTGGCTCTATACATGCTAAAAGTCCTGATTATTTACATGGAGTCTGGTGGAGATATGCTGGCTCTATACATGCTAAAAGTCCTGATTATTTACATGGAGTCTGGTGGAGATATGCTGGCTCTATACACGCTAAAAGTCCTGATTATTTACATGGAGTCTGGTGGAGATATGCTGGCTCTATACACGCTAAAAGTCCTGATTATTTACATGGAGTCTGGTGGAGATATGCTGGCTCTATACACGCTAAAAGTCCTGATTATTTACATGGAGTCTGGTGGAGATATGCTGGCTCTATACACGCTAAAAGTCCTGATTATTTACATGGAGTCTGGTGGAGTTTGGTGGTGGTGATTTCGGGGCTGTTTCATGTTAAACTAAAAGGATCTTACCCTTTAACTAAAAGCTCTTTCTCTGTAGGGATCCTTTCCATAATGTTGTCAGACACTTAGACAACAACGCTTGGGAAAATGAAAATAGGGTCCAGGTTGAATTATTCTTCAACGACAACGAGTTGGAAATAAGATTACTCGCTGATCTTTGAGCGTGCGTGGAGTGGTTCCAAAAAAAACCCCTCAGACTGGCCCAGAAAAGCCCCGATGTGAGTTTCATGTCACGTACGTACGGCGCCGGGACGCAGGCCGACAGTTGCAGGCCCTCCAGAGCTCCGCCCAATTTCTTTCAGCCTCATTCTGGCGTCTCCTGATCAAGGAGGCAGCTTTGATGAACACTGTCGTCCCATTTCCGCTGGATTCTCAGAGGCTTAACTCTGCCACATCCTTCAGTCTGACTGCAGTCTGTTGTCAAAGTCTGAAACTGACAAAGAAAAATAATCAAGGCAAAGCTGGAACAGCTCACAAGAACTTAAAGGGTTAGTTCAACCAATGTACTAAGAGATGCAATTTTAAAAAAAGGCCACATGTTGAGGTACATGTATATTTACTTGAGTCTTTTCTTTTCATGCCACTTTCTACTTCTACTGCGCTACATTTCAGAGAGAAATATTAGACTTACTCTTAGTTACTCCCCTACATTCATCTGTTCCAGCTTTAGTTACTAGTTACTTTAGTTACTCCTCTACATTCATCTGTTCCAGCTTTAGTTACTAGTTACTTTAGTTACTCCTCTACATTCATCTGTTCCAGCTTTAGTTACTAGTTACTTTAGTTACTCCTCTACATTCATCTGTTACAGCTTTAGTTACTAGTTACTTTAGTTACTCCGCTACATTCATCTGTTACAGCTTTAGTTACTAGTTACTTTAGTTACTTCTCTACATTCATCTGTTACAGCTTTAGTTACTAGTTACTTTAGTTACTCCACTACATTCATCTGTTACAGCTTTAGTTACTAGTTACTTTAGTTACTCCTCTACATTCATCTGTTCCAGCTTTAGTTACTAGTTACTTTAGTTACTAGTTACTTTAGTTACTTCTCTACATTCATCTGTTACAGCTTTAGTTACTAGTTACTTTAGTTACTCCGCTACATTCATCTGTTCCAGCTTTAGTTACTAGTTACTTTAGTTACTCCACTACATTCATCTGTTCCAGCTTTAGTTACTAGTTACTTTAGTTACTCCACTACATTCATCTGTTCCAGCTTTAGTTACTAGTTACTTTAGTTACTCCGCTACATTCATCTGTTCCAGCTTTAGTTACTAGTTACTTTAGTTACTCCGCTACATTCATCTGTTCCAGCTTTAGTTACTAGTTACTTTAGTTACTCCACTACATTCATCTGTTCCAGCTTTAGTTACTAGTTACTTTAGTTACTCCGCTACATTCATCTGTTACAGCTTTAGTTACTAGTTACTTTAGTTACTCCGCTACATTCATCTGTTCCAGCTTTAGTTACTAGTTACTTTAGTTACTCCGCTACATTCATCTGTTCCAGCTTTAGTTACTAGTTACTTTAGTTACTCCGCTACATTCATCTGTTCCAGCTTTAGTTACTAGTTACTTTAGTTACTCCACTACATTCATCTGTTACAGCTTTAGTTACTAGTTACTTTAGTTACTCCGCTACATTCATCTGTTCCAGCTTTAGTTACTAGTTACTTTAGTTACTCCACTACATTCATCTGTTACAGCTTTAGTTACTAGTTACTTTAGTTACTCCACTACATTCATCTGTTCCAGCTTTAGTTACTAGTTACTTTAGTTACTCCACTACATTCATCTGTTCCAGCTTTAGTTACTAGTTACTTTAGTTACTCCACTACATTCATCTGTTCCAGCTTTAGTTACTAGTTACTTTAGTTACTCCACTACATTCATCTGTTCCAGCTTTAGTTACTAGTTACTTTAGTTACTAGTTACTTTAGTTACTCCTCTACATTCATCTGTTACAGCTTTAGTTACTAGTTACTTTAGTTACTCCTCTACATTCATCTGTTCCAGCTTTAGTTACTAGTTACTTTAGTTACTCCTCTACATTCATCTGTTACAGCTTTAGTTACTAGTTACTTTAGTTACTCCACTACATTCATCTGTTCCAGCTTTAGTTACTAGTTACTTTAGTTACTCCGCTACATTCATCTGTTCCAGCTTTAGTTACTAGTTACTTTAGTTACTCCGCTACATTCATCTGTTCCAGCTTTAGTTACTAGTTACTTTAGTTACTCCACTACATTCATCTGTTACAGCTTTAGTTACTAGTTACTTTAGTTACTCCGCTACATTCATCTGTTCCAGCTTTAGTTACTAGTTACTTTAGTTACTCCGCTACATTCATCTGTTCCAGCTTTAGTTACTAGTTACTTTAGTTACTCCACTACATTCATCTGTTACAGCTTTAGTTACTAGTTACTTTAGTTACTCCGCTACATTCATCTGTTCCAGCTTTAGTTACTAGTTACTTTAGTTACTCCGCTACATTCATCTGTTACAGCTTTAGTTACTAGTTACTTTAGTTACTCCGCTACATTCATCTGTTCCAGCTTTAGTTACTAGTTACTTTAGTTACTCCGCTACATTCATCTGTTCCAGCTTTAGTTACTAGTTACTTTAGTTACTCCACTACATTCATCTGTTACAGCTTTAGTTACTAGTTACTTTAGTTACTCCGCTACATTCATCTGTTCCAGCTTTAGTTACTAGTTACTTTAGTTACTCCGCTACATTCATCTGTTCCAGCTTTAGTTACTAGTTACTTTAGTTACTCCGCTACATTCATCTGTTCCAGCTTTAGTTACTAGTTACTTTAGTTACTCCGCTACATTCATCTGTTCCAGCTTTAGTTACTAGTTACTTTAGTTACTCCGCTACATTCATCTGTTCCAGCTTTAGTTACTAGTTACTTTAGTTACTCCGCTACATTCATCTGTTACAGCTTTAGTTACTAGTTACTTTAGTTACTCCGCTACATTCATCTGTTACAGCTTTAGTTACTAGTTACTTTAGTTACTCCACTACATTCATCTGTTACAGCTTTAGTTACTAGTTACTTTAGTTACTCCACTACATTTGTCTGTTACAGCTTTAGTTACTAGTTACTTTAGTTACTAGTTACTTTAGTTACTCCGCTACATTCATCTGTTACAGCTTTAGTTACTAGTTACTTTAGTTACTCCGCTACATTCATCTGTTACAGCTTTAGTTACTAGTTACTTTAGTTACTAGTTACTTTAGTTACTAGTTAGTAACATTTTCAATGGCGAACTTTAACTTGTAACAGAGTATTGTTACAGTGTGGTATTAGTACTTTTACCGCAGTAAAGGCTCTGAATACTTCTTCCACCACTCAAGCACTTGAGTGAAGATCTTAATTTAAGGTATTTTTGTTACCCTAACAGCCTGTTTACGTCTAAATGCCGTGTGTGTGTGTGTGTGTGTATCAGTATCTGACTTTAATAGTTTTTAGCGTTCATGTATTTGGTCCTCTCTGCTCTCGTTTGGATGAGCAGTTGTATTTTTTTTCGTCTCCTCGGAGACCCTTTTGTCTCGGCATGTCGAGGCGGCACCCTCGGATGCCAAGAAAAACTCCAGAGAGAGAGAGAGAGAGAGAGAGAGAGAGAGAGAGAGAGAGAGAGAGAGGAGAAAGAGAAAGACAGATGGCCACTGGGTTTAAAAAGCAGTCCTCTGCGGCCTCGAGACGAGAGAGATAACAGATGCAGCCACATATGCTTTTCACTGAAATGGTCGTGGGATGATGATGATGGCGAGACATGGGGTCTCTCGGTTCTGGTCCCGGGTCGGCCCACTCCCATCTCTGTTTGTAGAGACATAAACGTTGTAAAAAGCGAGAAAACCCCCCAAAAAGCAACAAAAACGTTTTAAAAAAGCGACAAAAAAACTGAAAAAGTGACAAACTTTGAAAAAAGTGACAAAAAGATTTTGAAAAGCAACAAAAACCTAAAAAAAAACATATGAAAAAAGCGACAAAAAACCTGAAAAAGTGACATAAACATTGACAAAAGCGACAAACATTGAAAATGTAACTGAAAGGTTTTAAAAAACGACAAAAACGTTTAAAAAAGTGATAAAAAACATTGAAAATGTGACAAAGGTTTTAAAAAGAAGTGACAAACTTTAAAAAAAGCGACAAAAAAACAAAAAAAAGTGACAAACGTTGTAAAAAGTGACAAAAAAAACAAAAAAAAGTGACAAACTTTGAAAAAAGTGAGAAAAACATTGAAAATGTGACAAAAAGGTTGAAAAAAAACAAAAAACAACAACATAAAAGTGACGTAAACGTTGAGAAAAGTGACAAAAAGATTTTAAAAAGCGACAAAAACTAAAAAAAGTGGCATAAATGTTGAAAAAAGTGACATGAAAATTGAAAAAAGTGACAAAAAGATAAAAAAAACGTCAAAAACCTAAAAAAACGAA
>CM046796.1:1744343-1759343 GCA_025617405.1 Perca schrenkii
TATCTGAAGTCTCTTTATATAGACCTTAGTGGTCCCCTAATACTGTATCTGAAGTCTCTTTTATATAGACCTTAGTGGTCCTCTAATACTGTATCTGAAGTCTCTTTTATATAGACCTTAGTGGTCCCCTAATACTGTATCTGAAGTCTCTTTTATATAGACCTTAGTGGTCCCCTAATACTGTATCTGAAGTCTCTTTTATATAGACCTTAGTGGTCCCCCTAATACTGTATCTGAAGTCTCTTTTATATAGACCTTAGTGGTCCCCTAATACTGTATCTGAAGTCTCTTTTATATAGACCTTAGTGGTCCTCTAATACTGTATCTGAAGTCTCTTTTATATAGACCTTAGTGGTCCCCTAATACTGTATCTGAAGTCTCTTTTATATAGACCTTAGTGGTCCCCTAATACTGTATCTGAAGTCTCTTTTATATAGACCTTAGTGGTCCTCTAATACTGTATCTGAAGTCTCTTTTATATAGACCTTAGTGGTCCCCTAATACTGTATCTGAAGTCTCTTTTATATAGACCTTAGTGGTCCTCTAATACTGTATCTGAAGTCTCTTTTATAAAGTGTGTGTGTCTGTGTGTGTGTGTGTGTGTGTGTGTGTGTGTGTGTGTGTGTGTTTCCCTCTAGAGCGGCAATGTTTCCGGTAAAATCCAGTAAAAAATGTGTGTGCGTGCGTTGGCATTAAGTGTGTGTTTGTGCTGCACGTGTAAAGATGTACACTGGACGTGTTGCTGCTTTGTGTTTTTGCACATTTTGTGTGTGTGTGTGTGTGTGTGTGTGTGTGTGTGTGTGTGTGTGTGTGTGTGTGTGTTGACACGTATCACACTGCTGCAGTCAGCAGCTGAGGTGGCAGCTTCCCTCCAGAGAGAAGAGCAAGGCATGAACACTGCCAAGGTTTCTGGTTCAATTCCCAAAAGATGTCTTGAAACATATCCACCCTTTTTTTTTCTTTTTAATATTCGACTATGTGCAGTACCCCGATGGAAAGGCTTATAACTTAAAAAATCTGCAAGGCCAAAATGCATATTTAATGCTTAATTTGACCTACATTCTTCTTGTTCAGGCCTCCCGTTTGACTTTGCATCCATTTTTTAGTCTTCCCTCCTTTCTGTCTTCATTACAATACATTACACCCCTGGATGAAGCAGAAGAGAGAAGACAGAAAGGAGGGAAGATTAAAAAGAAAATAGATGCAAAGTCAAACGGGAAGCATTGAAATAAAGAGAAGACAACATGTGTTGATAATAATAAGAAAAAAGAGGTTTTATGATTTAAATCCATCTTCATTTCAGGTGAAAACAACACAGTTGTAGTGAGTATACTGCACTACGAGTATATTATATATATATATATATATATATATATATATATATATATATATATATATATATATATATATATATACAGTGAAAATACCTTTATTTAGCCAATATGAAGAAGAAAAACACAGATGATAATTCAAAATATGTCTAAAATATAATGGAAAGTATGTTGTTACATGCCATTGGGCATTTTTAAGTGGGTGTATGGAAATCCTGGATCTTTCTTAGTGGGAAATATTCCGTCTTTTTTTGTTGAAATATTCCGACTTTTTTTGTGGAAATATTCCGTCTTTTTTCTTGAAATATTCCAGCTTTCTTTCTTGAAATATTCCAACTTTCTTTCTTGAAATATTCTGACTTTTTTTGTTGAAATATTCCAACTGTTTTTGTTGAAATATTCCGACTTTTTTTCTTGAAATATTCCGACTTTCTTTCTTGAAATATTCCGACTGTTTTTGTTGAAAAATTCCGACTTTCTTTCTTGAAATATTCCAACTTTTTTTCTTATAATAGTGGGGGGTCAGGGTGTCCTCCCCCAGGGAAGTTTTGAGCATCAAAGACTTCATTTCCTGTATTCTGATACACTTTCTGCACCAATTTAAGGTGGAAATCCCTTTATTTAGACTATATGAAGAAGAAAACACAGATGACAATTCAAAATATATCTGAAATATAATGGAAAGTATGGTGTTGTGGGTCATTGGGCATTTTTAAGTGGATATATGGAAATCCTGGAGCTTTCTTAGTGGCTATAGTGCATATAGCTGCGTATAACATAGACTACACCACTGGCTTTATATTCTCGTGTTTCTTCTTTTCTCCCATTTCAATTTTCTCACTCCTTTCTCACCATCCCTTCCTCTTTTTCTCTGATCAATTCCCACATTCGCTCCTCCAACATTTCACCTTTTTTTATTTTTATCTGTCTCGTCAAATCCCCACTTTCATCTTCATCTCTGCTGTCTCTTTTTGTCCTTCCTCCTCCTCCTGTTGTTGCCTCATCTTTCTCTTTTCTACTTCTCTCACTTCTTTGTCTGCCACATATTGAACTATCAATGGGAAATAAGTAGGGTTGCAAAGGGGCGGAAATTTTTCCGGGCAATTTCAGAAACTTTCCATGGAAAGTTTTGCTGGGGAATTTAGGAGTACATTCCATTTTGGAAACTTTCATGGGAATTAACGGGAATTAATGGGAATTAACGGGAATAAACTGGATATTTTTAATAATGTTTTCCATGGAAAGTTTAGCTGGGGAATTTTGGAAACATTCCATTTTGAAAACTTTCATGGGAGTTAATGGAAATTATGGGAATTTGGATGGGATGTAGTCCTTTGTCTTTAATCTGCAGCTTAATGTTGGATTTTAGAAATGATCTGTGCAGTGGGTGTGGCCTCAATTGCCCTGCAGTAGGCTAAGTAGTAGCCCAAACCATTGACCTTTAGCTTAGCATATGAAGGTAGCTAGCATGCTGCCTTTGATTTACTATGGTTATGGTTATATGCGTGCTAAGCTAACCATCAGCGCTGTCTATTGTTTCCAGCCTATCGAGAACAAGTGGGCTATACAATTAACACACATAGCTTAATAGCAATAGGTTATGTATTACCCCCCCCTCCCACACACACACACACACACACACACACACACACACACACACACACACACACACACACACACACACGTGCATGCATGTCATTGACGAATATAGGGAGGACATTCAGCTGAAGTTGCATTAAATCAGTTTGTTTTAACCAAGATTATGCTGCAAGATGGGTTTTTATCAAGTACATTTAAGTTCCCTGTTATAAACTAATAGTATTATAACAAGCAATATTAAAAATATCCAGTTTATTCCCATTAATTCCAATTTATTCCCATTTATTCCCATTAATTCCTGTTTATTCCCGTTAATTCCCGTTTATTCCCATTAATAACTCAGTGGAATACTCTTCCTACAGAGCTAATTTCATGCACTAACTTCCAGTCATTTTCACGTAGTAAAGCATTGTTTTTTAACTAATCAGACTTTGCCCCACCAGTAAATTGCACATTACTATGCATGTTTGGGGTTGGATAGGGGTACAATAATGACTGTAGATTTTTATGACTTTATGTATCTGTATTATATGTTGTTGTACTGTGAATACTTTGTATTTTAATGTGCCATCTACCTGCCCAGGGACTACGGGCGGACATTAGCAATTTTCTACAACCTGGCACAAGACATCTATTATTGTTTTTTGTGCACTGTCCCTGTTCAAATAAATAAATTACTATTACAATTCCTGTTTATTCCCATTTATTCCCATTAATTCCCATTAATTCTCGTTTATTCAAGTTAATTCCCATTAATTCCCGTTAATTCCCGTTTATTCCCATTAATTCTCATTAATTCACGTTAATTCCCATTAATTCCCATGGAAAGTTTCCAACTTTGAAAATTCCCAGAATTTTGCAACCCTAGCTGTAAGTAACTCAGTGTATTGAACCGTGTTTTTAAAGCCATGCAGCGCTAGCAGTTCAGACGGCACTCGGAAACACTCGGTCATGTGTTCAGAAGAAGTTGAAACACTCGGTCATATGTTCAGAAGAAGGGAAGCACTCGGTCATATGTTCAGAAGAAGTTGAAACACTCGGTCATATGTTCAGAAGAAGTGAAACACTCGGTCATATGTTCAGAAGAAGTTGAAACACTCGGTCATATGTTCAGAAGAAGGGAAACACTCGGTCATATGTTCAGAAGAAGTGAAACACTCGGTCATATGTTCAGAAGAAGTGAAACACTCGGTCATATGTTCAGAAGAAGGGAAACACTCGGTCATATGTTCAGAAGAAGGGAAACACTCGGTCATATGTTCAGAAGAAGGGAAACACTCGGTCATATGTTCAGAAGAAGTGAAACACTCGGTCATATGTTCAGAAGAAGTGAAACACTCGGTCATATGTTCAGAAGAAGTGAAACACTCGGTCATATGTTCAGAAGAAGTGAAACACTCGGTCATATGTTCAGAAGAAGTGAAACACTCGGTCATATGTTCAGAAGAAGTGAAACACTCGGTCATATGTTCAGAAGAAGTGAAACACTCGGTCATATGTTCAGAAGAAGTTGAAACACTCGGTCATATGTTCAGAAGAAGGGAAACACTCGGTCATATGTTCAGAAGAAGAGAAACACTCGGTCATATGTTCAGAAGAAGTTGAAACACTCGGTCATATGTTCAGAAGAAGGAAAAAACTGTCATGTGTTCAGAAGAAGGGAAACACTCGGTCATATGTTCAGAAGAAGTTGAAACACTCGGTCATATGTTCAGAAGAAGGGAAACACTCGGTCATATGTTCAGAAGAAGGGAAACACTCGGTCATATGTTCAGAAGAAGAGAAACACTCGGTCATATGTTCAGAAGAAGTGAAACACTCGGTCATATGTTCAGAAGAAGGGAAACACTCGGTCATATGTTCAGAAGAATGGAAACACTCGGTCATATGTTCAGAAGAAGGGAAACACTCGGTCATATGTTCAGAAGAAGTGAAGTGAAACACTCGGTCATATGTTCAGAAGAAGTGAAACACTCAGTCATATGTTCAGAAGAATGGAAACACTCGGTCATATGTTCAGAAGAAGGGAAACACTCGGTCATATGTTCAGAAGAAGGGAAACACTCGGTCATATGTTCAGAAGAAGATGAGATGACGAATCATAATTCCTCCAAAAGAAGAGAAAAAAGACTTGCTAATGACGGCAAACAGACTCCGCTTGGCTGCAGATCTGCTGCCGTTTGCCACCAACTCTGCTCTCTTTCTCTCTCTCTCTCTGTGAAAGTGAGAAGTTGATTGGCTGTCAACAACTTTCCACATTTCTCTCCCTCTCCCTCTCTCTCTCTCTCTCTCTCTCTCTCTCCCTCTCTCTCTCCCTCTCCCTCTCCCTCTCCCTCTCTCTCTCTCTCTCCCTCTCCCTCTCTCTCTCTCTCTCTCTCTCTCTCTCTCTCCCTCTCCCTCTCCCTCTCTCTCTCTCTCTCTCTCTCTCTCTCTCTCTCTCTCCCTCTCCCTCTCTCTCTCTCTCTCTCTCTCTCTCCCTCTCTCTCTCTCTCTCTCTCTCTCTCTCTCTCTCTCTCTCTCTCTTTAAACCATCCACACTGTTCTCCTGCAGCCTAATTAACACTAAATGTGCCACGGGGCCAAATGCAGAACGCATGGCAATATTTGATTACATCAACAATAAATTACCATCAACAACAAGCGCATGAAACACATTGAAAAATAGTGACAAAGATAATTATGTACAGTCAAAACCACAGTATCGGGGGGAGGAGGACAAGTAGAGCTGTAACGGAGGAATGATCTGATCCGCATATGGAAGCACAGAGTCGAGGGAATAAGTTGAGATGTCCTTTCCCAATGCGTTGGTGTCTAAGTGACTGAAAAAAATCTTTAAATTTGGTCCAGTATTGAGTGAGACTGATAGACTCAGATTATTATTCTAAGTGTCTGACTACATTATGGAAAGGATCCCTACAGAGATAGACCTTTTAGTTAAAGAGTAAGATCCTTTTAGTTTAATGTGAAACAGCCCCGAAATCACCATCACCAAACTCCACCAGACTCCATGTAAATAATCAGGACTTTTAGCGTGTATAGAGCCAGCATATCTCCACCAGACTCCATGTAAATAATCAGGACTTTTAGCGTGTATAGAGCCAGCATATCTTCACCAGACTCCATGTAAATAATCAGGACTTTTAGCGTGTATAGAGCCAGCATATCTCCACCAGACTCCATGTAAATAATCAGGACTTTTAGCGTGTATAGAGCCAGCATATCTCCACCAGACTCCATGTAAATAATCAGGACTTTTAGTGTGTATAGAGCCAGCAAATCTCCACCAGACTCCATGTAAATAATCAGGACTTTTAGTGTGAATTGAGCCAGCATATTTCCACCAGACTCCATGTAAATAATCAGGACTTTTAGCGTGTATAGAGCCAGCATATCTCCACCAGACTCCATGTAAATAATCAGGACTTTTAGCGTGTATAGAGCCAGCATATCTCCACCAGACTCCATGTAAATAATCAGGACTTTTAGCGTGTATAGAGCCAGCATATCTCCACCAGACTCCATGTAAATAATCAGGACTTTTAGCGTGTATAGAGCCAGCATATCTCCACCAGATTCCATGTAAATAATCAGGACTTTTAGCGTGTATAGAGCCAGCATATCTCCACCAGACTCCATGTAAATAATCAGGACTTTTAGTGTGTATAGAGCCAGCAAATATCCACCAGACTCCATGTAAATAATCAGGACTTTTAGTGTGAATTGAGCCAGCATATTTCCACCAGACTCCATGTAAATAATCAGGACTTTTAGCGTGTATAGAGCCAGCATATCTCCACCAGACTCCATGTAAATAATCAGGACTTTTAGCATGTATAGAGCCAGCATATCTCGACATGTAAATGGATGAATTAAGGGTTTTAAAGATGAACTATGACGGCTTTTGAGAGTTTTATTTTGTCTCTGCCGACTTTGAATGAAGTGTGTTTTAAATTGATGTTTAAAGTCCTGATTATTTACATGGAGTCTGGTGTAGTTTGGTGATGGTGATTTCGGGGCTGTTTCATGTTACTAAAAGGATCTTACTCTTTAATTAAAAGGTCTATCTCTGTAGGGATCCTTTCCATAATGTTGTCAGACACTTCTCCTCCTCATATCTCATATTCTTCTTGTTCTCATCTCATTTATTATTATAAGATCTTGATCTACATTTTATTTCTTCTATCGTTTCCCAGACAGACAGGTACGCAGCTGCGAGTGCTGATAAATCCAAAGATTTGGACATTTTGTAGACGCTCATTCACACTTCTTTGCTTTGTCGACATCATTTTCTCTCTTCATTTTGCAGTCGATCCTTCCATTCGGCAGCATTTTTATCCTCTTGGTCCGTATTTGTTTTGTTCGGTCTTCCTCCTCTTTCAACATGCTCTCTCTCCTCCTCCTCTTCCTCCTCCTCCTCTTTCAACATGCGCTCTCTCCTCCTCCTCTTCCTCCTCACCTCCCGTTCTATTTTTATCGCTCTTCCTCCACACTCTCACCCTCCGTCTCTCTCCAACGCTCCCTCTTTTCTTTCCATTATCAACACATTTTGTCTTCTCTTCATTTCATCGCTTCCCGTTTGACTTCGCAAGCTTTTTCTTTTTAGTCTTCTCTCTTCTGCTTTATCCAGTGGTGTAATGTATTGTAGTGGGTATACTGCACTCTATATATATATATATATATATATATATATATATATATATATATATATATATATATATATATATATATATATATACTATATATATATATATATAGGCTATATATCACATTGTATGGTCACTTATTCCTAATATACTTCTATCATACTTCTATATCTCCTATTAAGTGAGATCACATTGTATGGTCACTTATTCCTAATATACTTCTATCAGACTTCTATATCTCCTATTAAGTGAGATCACATTGTATGGTCACTTATTCCTAATATACTTCTATCAGACTTCTATATCTCCTATTAAGTGAGATCACATTGTATGGTCACTTATTCCTAATATGCAGGACACTGATTGCATGAGATGAAGTGTGTCTGTATGAGTTTGTATATAGAGTGTATATACTATTTCTCATCAAACTGTGATAAATGTGATTAAATTCAGTATATATACGTCTGACATATGTTGTCACCCCTCAAAATTCCTGCCCCCCCCTCTCGCCACCCCATAAATATGTTTTCTACATCCGCCCCTACACACTGGGAAGTTTTGAGCGTCAAAGACTTCATTTCCTGTATTCTGATACACTTTTATGCACCAATTTAAGGTGGAAATCCCTTTATTCAGCCTATATGAAGAAGAAAAACACAGATGACAATTCAAAATTTATCTGAAATATAATGGAAAGTATGGTGGTGTGGGTCATTGGGCATTTTTAAGTGGGTATACGGAAATCCTGGAGCGCTCTTAGTGGGAAATATTCTGACTTTTTTTTGTTGAAATATTCCGACATTTTTTGTTGAAATATTCCCAAAAATTTTGTTGAAATATTCCAACTTTTTTTGTTGAAAAATTCCGACTTTTTTTCTCTGAAATATTCCGACATTTTTTCTTGAATTATTACAACTTTTTTTCTTGAAATATTACAACTTTTACTCTTGAAATAGTGGGGGGTCAGGGTGTCCTCCCCCAGGGAAGTTTTGAGCATCAAAGACTTCATTTCCTGTATTCTGATACACTTTCTGCACCAATTTAAGGTGGAAATCCCTTTATTTAGACTATATGAAGAAGAAAAACACAGATGACAATTCAAAATATATCAAAAATATAATGGCAAGTATGGTGTTGCGCGCCATTGGGCATTTTTAAGTGGGTATACCCAAAATCCTGGAGCGCTCTTTGTGGGAAATATTCCGACATTTTTTGTTGAAATATTCCGACTTTTTTTTTTGAAATATTCCAACTTTTTTTCTTGAAATATTCCGACTTTCTTTCTTGAAATATTCCGACTTTTTTTGTTGAAATATTCAGGCTTTTCTTCTTGAAATATTCCGACTTTTTTCCTTGAAATAACACAACTTTCTTTCTTGAAATAGTGCGTTGTCAGGGTGTCCTCCTCCTTTATTTAGACTATATGAAGAAGAAAAACACAGATGACAAATTCAAAATATATCAAAAATATAATGGCAAGTATGGTGTTGCGTGCCATTGGACATTTTTAAGTGGGTATACCCAAAATCCTGGAGCGCTCTTAGTGGGAAATATTCCGACATTTTTTGTTGAAATATTCCGACTTTTTTTCTTGAAATATTCCAACTTTTTTTCTTGAAATATTCTGACTTTTTTTCTTGAAATATTCCGACTTTCTTTGTTGAAATATTCTTACTTTCTTACTTGAAATATTCTGACTTTTTTTGTTGAAATATTCTTACTTTCTTACTTGAAATATTCTGACTTTTTTTGTTGAAATATTCAGACTTTTCTTCTTGAAATTTTACAACTTTCTTTCTTATAATAGTGGGGGGTCAGGGTGTCCTCCCCCAGGGAAGTTTTGAGCATCAAAGACTTCATTTCCTGTATTCTGATACACTTTCTGCACCAATTTAAGGTGGAAATCCCTTTATTTAGACTATATGAAGAAGAAAAACACAGATGACAATTCAAAATATATCTGAAATATAATGGAAAGTATGGTGTTGTGTGTCATTGGGTATTTTTAAGTGGATATATGGAAATCCTGGAGCGCTCTTAGTGGGAAATATTCCGACTTTTTTTTTCTTGAAATATTCCGACTTTCTTTCTTGAAATATTCCGACTTTTTTTGTTGAAATATTCCGACTTTTTTTGTTGAAATATTCCGACTTTTTTGTTGAAATATTCTTACTTTCTTACTTGAAATATTCTGACTTTTTTTGTTGAAATATTCTGACTTTTCTTCTTGAAATATTGAGACTTTTCTTCTTGAAATATTCAGACTTTTTCCTTGAAATTTTACAACTTTCTTTCTTGAAATAGTGGGGGTCAGGGTGTCCTCCCCCAGGGAAGTTTTGAGCATCAAAGACTTCATTTCCTGTATTCTGATACACTTTCTGCACCAATTTAAGGTGGAAATCCCTTTATTTAGACTATATGAAGAAGAAAAACACAGATGACAATTCAAAATATATCTGAAATATAATGGAAAGTATGGTGTTGTGTGTCATTGGGTATTTTTAAGTGGATATATGGAAATCTTGGAGCGCTCTTAGTGGGAAATATTCCGACTTTTTTTCTTGAAATATTCCGACTTTCTTTCTTGAAATATTCCGACTTTTTCTGTTGAAATATTCCGACTTTTTTTGTTGAAATATTCAGACTTTCTTACTTGAAATATTCAGACTTTTTTTGTTGAAATATTCAGACTTTTCTTCTTGAAATATTCAGACTTTTTCCTTGAAATTTTACAACTTTCTTTCTTGAAATAGTGGGGGGTCAGGGTGTCCTCCCCCAGGGAAGTTTTGAGCATCAAAGACTTCATTTCCTGTATTCTGATACACTTTCTGCACCAATTTAAGGTGGAAATCCCTTTATTTAGACTATATGAAGAAGAAAAACACAGATGACAATTCAAAATATATCTGAAATATAATGGAAAGTATGGTGTTGTGTGTCATTGGGTATTTTTAAGTGGATATATGGAAATCCTGGAGCGCTGTTAGTGGGAAATATTCCGACTTTTTTTCTTGAAATATTCCGACTTTCTTTCTTGAAATATTCCGACTTTTTTTGTTGAAATATTCCGACTTTTTTTTGTTGAAATATTCAGACTTTTTTTTGAAATATTCAACTTCTTGAAATTTTACAACTTTCTTTCTTGAAATAGTGGGGGGTCAGGGTGTCCTCCCCCAGAGAAGTTTTGAGCATCAAAGACTTCATTTCCTGTATTCTGATACACTTTCTGCACCAATTTAAGGTGGAAATCCCTTTATTTAGCCTATATGAAGAAGAAAAACACAGATGACAATTCAAAATATATCAAAAATATAATGGCAAGTATGGTGTTGCGCGCCATTGGGCATTTTTAAGTGGGTATACCCAAAATCCTGGAGCGCTCTTTGTGGGAAATATTCCGACATTTTTTGTTGAAATATTCCGACTTTTTTTTTTGAAATATTCCAACTTTTTTTTCTTGAAATATTCCGACTTTCTTTCTTGAAATATTCCGACTTTTTTTGTTGAAATATTCAGGCTTTTCTTCTTGAAATATTCCGACTTTTTTTCCTTGAAATAACACAACTTTCTTTCTTGAAATAGTGCGTTGTCAGGGTGTCCTCCTCCTTTATTTAGACTATATGAAGAAGAAAAACACAGATGACAAATTCAAAAATATATCAAAAATATAATGGCAAGTATGGTGTTGCGTGCCATTGGACATTTTTAAGTGGGTATACCCAAAATCCTGGAGCGCTCTTAGTGGGAAATATTCCGACATTTTTTTGTTGAAATATTCCGACTTTTTTTTCTTGAAATATTCCAACTTTTTTTTCTTGAAATATTCTGACTTTTTTTTCTTGAAATATTCCGACTTTCTTTGTTGAAATATTCTTACTTTCTTACTTGAAATATTCTGACTTTTTTTTGTTGAAATATTCTTACTTTCTTACTTGAAATATTCTGACTTTTTTTGTTGAAATATTCAGACTTTTCTTCTTGAAATTTTACAACTTTTTTTCTTGATAATAGTGGGGGGTCAGGGTGTCCTCCCCCAGGGAAGTTTTGAGCATCAAAGACTTCATTTCCTGTATTCTGATACACTTTCTGCACCAATTTAAGGTGGAAATCCCTTTATTTAGACTATATGAAGAAGAAAAACACAGATGACAATTCAAAATATATCTGAAATATAATGGAAAGTATGGTGTTGTGTGTCATTGGGTATTTTTAAGTGGATATATGGAAATCCTGGAGCGCTCTTAGTGGGAAATATTCCGACTTTTTTTCTTGAAATATTCCGACTTTCTTTCTTGAAATATTCCGACTTTTTTTGTTGAAATATTCCGACTTTTTTTGTTGAAATATTCTTACTTTCTTACTTGAAATATTCTGACTTTTTTTGTTGAAATATTCTGACTTTTCTTCTTGAAATATTGAGACTTTTCTTCTTGAAATATTCAGACTTTTTTCCTTGAAATTTTACAACTTTCTTTCTTGAAATAGTGGGGGGTCAGGGTGTCCTCCCCCAGGGAAGTTTTGAGCATCAAAGACTTCATTTTCCTGTATTCTGATACACTTTCTGCACCAATTTAAGATGGAAATCCCTTTATTTAGACTATATGAAGAAGAAAAACACAGATGACAATTCAAAATATATCTGAAATATAATGGAAAGTATGTTGTTGTGGGTCATTGGGTATTTTTAAGTGGATATATGGAAATCCTGGAGCGCTCTTAGTGGGAAATATTCCGACTTTTTTTCTTGAAATATTCCGACTTTCTTTCTTGAAATATTCCGACTTTTTTTGTTGAAATATTCCGACTTTTTTTGTTGAAATATTCCGACTTTTTTGTTGAAATATTCTTACTTTCTTACTTGAAATATTCTGACTTTTTTTGTTGAAATATTCTGACTTTTCTTCTTGAAATATTGAGACTTTTCTTCTTGAAATATTCAGACTTTTTCCTTGAAATTTTACAACTTTCTTTCTTGAAATAGTGGGGGTCAGGGTGTCCTCCCCCAGGGAAGTTTTGAGCATCAAAGACTTCATTTCCTGTATTCTGATACACTTTCTGCACCAATTTAAGGTGGAAATCCCTTTATTTAGACTATATGAAGAAGAAAAACACAGATGACAATTCAAAATATATCTGAAATATAATGGAAAGTATGGTGTTGTGGGTCATTGGGTATTTTTTAAGTGGATATATGGAAATCTTGGAGCGCTCTTAGTGGGAAATATTCCGACTTTTTTTTCTTGAAATATTCCGACTTTCTTTCTTGAAATATTCCGACTTTTTCTGTTGAAATATTCCGACTTTTTTTGTTGAAATATTCAGACTTTCTTACTTGAAATATTCAGACTTTTTTTGTTGAAATATTCAGACTTTTCTTCTTGAAATATTCAGACTTTTTCCTTGAAATTTTACAACTTTCTTTCTTGAAATAGTGGGGGTCAGGGTGTCCTCCCCCAGGGAAGTTTTGAGCATCAAAGACTTCATTTCCTGTATTCTGATACACTTTCTGCACCAATTTAAGGTGGAAATCCCTTTATTTAGACTATATGAAGAAGAAAAACACAGATGACAATTCAAAATATATCTGAAATATAATGGAAAGTATGGTGTTTTTTGTCATTGGGTATTTTTAAGTGGATATATGGAAATCCTGGAGCGCTGTTAGTGGGAAATATTCCGACTTTTTTTTCTTGAAATATTCCGACTTTCTTTCTTGAAATATTCCGACTTTTTTTGTTGAAATATTCCGACTTTTTTTGTTGAAATATTCAGACTTTTCTTCTTGAAATTTTACAACTTTCTTTCTTGAAATAGTGGGGGGTCAGGGTGTCCTCCCCCAGAGAAGTTTTGAGCATCAAAGACTTCATTTCCTGTATTCTGATACACTTTCTGCACCAATTTAAGGTGGAAATCCCTTTATTTAGCCTATATGAAGAAGAAAAACACAGATGACAATTCAAAATATATCTGAAATATAATGGAAAGTATGGTGTTGTGGGTCATTGGGTATTTTTAAGTGGGTATATGGAAATCCTGGAGCGCTCTTAGTGGGAAATATTCCGACTTTTTTTCTTGAAATATTCCAACTTTTTTTCTTGAAATATTCCGACTTTCTTTCTTGAAATATTCCGACTTTTTTTGTTGAAATATTCAGACTTTCTTTCTTGAAATATTCAGACTTTTTTTGTTGAAATATTCAGACTTTTCTTGTTGAAATATTCAGACTTTTTTTGTTGAAATATTCAGACTTTTCTTCTTGAAATTTTACAACTTTCTTTTCTTGAAATAGTGGGGGGTCAGGGTGTCCTCCCCCAGGGAAGTTTTGAGCATCAAAGACTTCATTTCCTGTATTCTGATACACTTTCTGCACCAATTTAAGGTGGAAATCCCTTTATTTAGACTATATGAAGAAGAAAAGCACAGATGACAATTCAAAATATATCTGAAATATAATGGAAAGTATGTTGTTGTGGGTCATTGGGTATTTTTAAGTGGATATATGGAAATCCTGGAGCGCTCTTAGTGGGAAATATTCCGACTTTTTTTCTTGAAATATTCCGACTTTCTTTCTTGAAATATTCCGACTTTTTTTGTTGAAATATTCCGACTTTTTTTGTTGAAATATTCAGACTTTCTTTCTTGAAATATTCAGACTTTTTTTGTTGAAATATTCTGACTTTTCTTCTTGAAATATTGAGACTTTTCTTCTTGAAATATTCAGACTTTTTCCTTGAAATTTTACAACTTTCTTTCTTGAAATAGTGGGGGTCAGGGTGTCCTCCCCCAGGGAAGTTTTGAGCATCAAAGACTTCATTTCCTGTATTCTGATACACTTTCTGCACCAATTTAAGGTGGAAATCCCTTTATTTAGACTATATGAAGAAGAAAAACACAGATGACAATTCAAAATATATCTGAAATATAATGGAAAGTATGTTGTTGTGGGTCATTGGGTATTTTTAAGTAGATATATGGAAATCCTGGAGCGCTCTTAGTGGGAAATATTCCGACTTTTTTTCTTGAAATATTCCGACTTTCTTTCTTGAAATATTCCGACTTTTTTTGTTGAAATATTCCGACTTTTTTTGTTGAAATATTCAGACTTTCTTACTTGAAATATTCTGACTTTTTTTGTTGAAATATTCAGACTTTTCTTCTTGAAATATTCAGACTTTTTCCTTGAAATTTTACAACTTTCTTTCTTGAAATAGTGGGGGGTCAGGGTGTCCTCCCCCAGGGAAGTTTTGAGCATCAAAGACTTCATTTCCTGTATTCTGATACACTTTCTGCACCAATTTAAGATGGAAATCCCTTTATTTAGACTATATGAAGAAGAAAACACAGATGACAATTCAAAATATATCTGAAATATAATGGAAAGTATGGTGTTGTGGGTCATTGGGTATTTTTAAGTGGATATATGGAAA
>CM046796.1:1764343-1779343 GCA_025617405.1 Perca schrenkii
AAGGAGTCAAGATTAAGGAGTCCTGCTCCAACAGAGAATTCACCAAACAGGCCCGGTACCAACATCACAATCTCTGTTTTTAAAGTACCTCAGACATGACATGGAGGGTGAAGGGTGGGGGCTATATCATAGTGGGGGGTCAGGGTATCCTACCCCAAATATTACAACTTTATTTGTTGAAATATTCCGATTTTATTTGTTGAAATATTCCGACTTTATTTTTTGAAATATTCTGACTTTTTCTGTTGAAATATTCAGACTTTTTTTCTTGAAATATTCAGACTTTTTTTCTTGAAATATTCAGACTTTGTTTGTTGAAATATTCCAACTTTGTTTGTTGAAATATTCCAAGTTTATCTTGGTGAAATATTCTGACTTTTTCTGTTGAAATATTCTGACTTTTTTTGTTGAAATATTCCAACTTTTATTTGTTGAAATATTCCAACTTTTTTTGTTGAAATATTCCGACTTTTTTTTGTTGAAATATTCCAACTTTTTTCTTGTTGAAATATTCTGACTTTTCCTGTTGAAATATTCTGACTTTTTTTGTGTTGAAATATTCCAACTTTGTTTGTTGAAATATTCCGACTTTATTTGTTGAAAAACATGTGCAGCCGACACAAGTGCCGGCGAGAATTTGCACCAAGAAACGCGAGCTCGAGCCATTATGGGATCAGGAAATCTGTCTGGTGAGACAGGCAATTCACACCAGCAGCTAAACGCTCACTTTGCTTCCCTCTCTCTCTATCTCTCTCTCTCGCTCCTCTCGTCTGGCTCTCTGGGAAACGTTTCGGAGGCCGGAGGCTCGAGTCCAAGAACCAAAAACAAAGGAGTCAAGATTAAGGAGTCCTGCTCCAACAGAGAATTCACCAAACAGGCCCGGTACCAACATCACAATCTCTGTTTTTAAAGTACCTCAGACATGACATGGAGGGTGAAGGGTGGGGGCTATATCATAGTGGGGGGTCAGGGTATCCTACCCCAAATATTACAACTTTATTTGTTGAAATATTCCGATTTTATTTGTTGAAATATTCTGACTTTATTTTTGAAATATTCAGACTTTATTTGTTGAAATATTCTGACTTTTTTTGTTGAAATATTCCAACGTTTTCTTGTTGAAATATTCTGACTTTTTTCTGTTGACATATTCTGACTTTTTTCTGTTGAAATATTCAGACTTTTTTTCTTGAAATATTCCGACTTTTTTTTCTTGAAATATTCTGACTTTTTCTTGGTGAAATATTCTGACTTTTTTTGTTGAAATATTCCAACTTTTATTTGTTGAAATATTCTGACTTTTTTTGTTGAAATATTCTGACTTTTTCTGTTGAAATATTCTGACTTTTTTCTTGAAATATTCTGACTTTTTTTTGCTTGAAATATTCCAGACTTTGTTTGTTGAAATATTCTGACTTTTTCTGTTGAAATATTCTGACTTTTCTCTGTTGAAATATTCTGACTTTTTTTTCTTGAAATATTCCGACTTTTATTTGTTGAAATATTCCGACTTTTTGTTGTTGAAATATTCCGACTTTTATTTGTTGAAATATTCCGACTTTATTTGTTGAAATATTCCGACTATTTTTGTTGAAATATTCTGACTTTTTCTGTTGAAATATTCTGACTTTTTTTCTTGAAATATTCCGACTTTATTTCTTGAAATATTCCGAATTTTTTTCTTGAAATATTCCTACTTTATTTGTTGAAATATTCCGACTTTATTTGTTGAAATATTCCGACTTTTTTTGTTGAAATATTCTGACTTTTTCTGTTGAAATATTCTGACTTTTTTTCTTGAAATATTCTGACTTTTTTTCTTGAAATATTCTGACTTTTTTTCTTGAAATATTCTGACTTTTTTTGTTGAAATATTCCGACTTTATTTGTTGAAGTATTCCGACTTTTTTTGTTGAAATATTCTGACTTTTTCTGGTGAAATATTCTGACTTTTTTTGTTGAAATATTCCAACTTTATCTTGGTGAAATATTCTGACTTTTTCTGGTGAAATATTCTGACTTTTTCTGGTGAAATATTCTGACTTTTTTTGTTGAAATATTCCAACTTTTATTTGTTGAAATATTCTGACTTTTTTTGTTGAAATATTCCAACTTTTATTTGTTGAAATATTCCGACTTCATTTGTTGAAATATTCCAACTTTTTCTGTTGAAATATTCCGACTTTTTTTGTTGAAATTTTCCGACGTTTTTCTGTTGAAATATTCCGACTTTTTTTGTTGAAATATTCCGACTTTTTTTGTTGAAATATTCCGACTTTATTTGTTGAAATATTCCGACTTTTTCTGTTGAAATATTCTGACTTTTTTTCTTGAAATATTCCGACTTTGTTTGTTGAAATATTCCAACTTTATCTTGGTGAAATATTCTGACATTTTCTGTGGAAATATTCTGACTTTTTGTCTTGAAATATTCTGACTTTTTTTCTTGAAATATTCCGACTTTATTTGTTGAAATATTCTGAATTTATTTGTTTAAAAATTCCGACTTTTTTTGTTGAAATATTCCGACTTTATTTGTTGAAATATTCTGACTTTTTTTGTTGAAATATTCTGACTTTTTCTGTTGAAATATTCTGACTTTTTTTGTTGAAATATTCTGACTTTTTTTGTTGAAATATTCTGACTTTCTTTGTTGAAATATTCTGACTTTCTTTGTTGAAATATTCCAACTTTGTTTGTTGAAATATTCCAACTTTTTCTGGTGAAATATTCAGATTTCTTTTGTTGAAATATTCCAACTTTATTTGTTAAAATATTCCAACTTTATTTGTTAAAATATTCCAACTTTGTTTGTTGAAATATTCCAACTTTTTCTGGTGAAATATTCAGATTTATTTTGTTGAAATATTCCAACTGTATTATTATTATTATTATTATTATTATTATTATTATTATTATTATTATTATTATTATTATTATTATTATATTACTAATATTCTGAAATATACACTAGCCTGGTCCTACCAGACTCTGGTCCATTAGCCTGGTCCTACCAGACTCTGGTCCACTAGCCTGGTCCTACCAGACTCTGGTCCACTAGCCTGGTCCTACCAGACTCTGGTACATTAGCCTGGTCCTACCAGACTCTGGTACACTAGCCTGGTCCTACCAGACTCTGGTACACTAGCATGGTCCTACCAGACTCTGGTCCACTAGCCTGGTCCTACCAGACTCTGGTACACTAGCCTGGTCCTACCAGACTCTGGTACACTAGCCTGGTCCTACCAGACTCTGGTCCACTAGCCTGGTCCTACCAGACTCTGGTACATTAGCCTGGTCCTACCAGACTCTGGTCCACTAGCCTGGTCCTACCAGACTCTGGTCCACTAGCCTGGTCCTACCAGACTCTGGTACACTAGCCTGGTCTTACCAGACTCTGGTCCACTAGCCTGGTCCTACCAGACTCTGGTCCACTAGCCTGGTCCTGTAACCCCTCCACCCCCTTGTAAATTACACCTATTATGTTTTAGGATGTTTTCAACCATTTTGTAACCTTTTTCTAAGTTCAATTTTTCAATGTTTTTGTCACTTTTTAAACTTTTTTTGGTGTTTCAATGTTTTTGAAGTTTTTTCGACCTTGTACATTGTACTTTGTGACCTTTTTTTTCACAATTTTGTAAGTTATTTCCAACATTGTTATTGCTTTTTTTCAGCCTTTTTGAAACTTTTTTTATCCAAATTTGTCCTTTTGTTTCAACATTTTGTGGCTCTATTTGATTTTTTTGTGACTTTTCATTAACTTTTTTGTGGCTTACAGTGTTGAAACCTGCAGGTCTGTGAGTAAGATTGAGTTTCTCGTCAGTCCCTGCAGCTCTTTCCCATGAATCATCTGACACACCACCAGATAAAGATCTTTATGTCTGCGTGCCTCTATTGCGGTTTTCCTCGCTCTGACAGCAGTAAATCTGTGAAATCCTTAATTGCATGTTTACGAGCGACAGGCGTCTGGTGTCAGTTACTGTAAACCGTTCTGCTCTCCGTCTGAAGTCTTTGTTTATCCGAGATGTTCACGTTGAGCGCTGTGGCGACCGGTTAACCAGAAACACGACAGAACAGCCGAGAGGTTTGTGATCGGAGTGCAGATTAGAGCAGTGGAGTAGTCTAATGTATTGTAGTGGGTAGGTTACACTGTACTGTATATCAGCCAGAATCTGCCTTTAGGGGGAAGGGGGGAAGGGTTGTTGAAATATTCTGACTTTATTTGTTGAAATTTTCCGACTTTTTTTTGTTGAAATATTCCGACTTTATCTGTTGAAATATTCTTACTTTTTTTGTTGAAATATTCCGACTTTATTTGTTGAAATATTCCAACTTATATTTGTTGAAATATTCCAACTTTATTTGTTGAAAATATTCCAACTTTATTTGTCAAAATATTCCGAATTTCTTTTCTTGAAATATTCAGATTTTATTTGTTGAAATATTTAGATTTTATTTTTTAAATATTCAGATTTTTTTTTTTTAAATATTCCGACTTTTTTTGTTGAATTATTCCGACTTTTTATGTTGAAATATTCCGACTTTATTTGTTGAAATATTCCGACTTTATTTGTTGAAATATTCCAATTTATATTTGTTGAAATATTCCAATTTATATTTGTTGAAATATTCCAACTTTATTTGTTGAAAATATTCCAACTTTATTTGTCGAAATATTCCGACTTTTTTTGTTAAAATATTCCGACTTTTTTTCTTGAAATATTCAGACTTTATTTGTTGAAATATTCCGATTTTTTTTTTTAAATATTCCGACTTTTTTGTTGAAATATTCCAACTTTTTATGTTGAAATATTCCGACTTTTTTTTTTTTGAAATATTCCGACTTTATTTGTTGAAATATTCCGACTTTATTTGTTGAAATATTCCAATTTAATTTTGTTGAAATATTCCAACTTTATTTGTTGAATATATTCCAACTTTATTTGTCGAAATATTCCCACTTTTTTGTTGAAATATTCCGACTTTATTTGTTGAAATATTCTGACTTTTTTTTGTTGAAATACACTAGGACCAGGCTAGTGTACCAGAGTCTGGTAGGACCAGGCTAGTGTACATTTCAGAATATTTCAACAAAAAAGTCGGAATATTTCAACAAATAAAGTCGGAATATTTCAACAAATAAAGTCGGAATATTTCAACAAATAAAGTCGAAATATTTCAACAAATAAAGTCGGAATATTTCAACAAAAAAAGTCAGAATATTTCAGTTACTGTAAAACGTTCTGCTCTCAGTCTGAAGTCTTTGTTTATCCGAGATGTTCACGTTGAGCGCTGTGGCGACCGGTTAACCAGAAACACGACAGAACAGCCGAGAGGTTTGTGATCGGAGTGCAGATTAGAGCAGTGGAGTAGTCTAATGTATTGTAGTGGGTAGGTTACACTGTACTGTATATCAGCCAGAATCTGCCTTTAGGGGGAAGGGGGGAAGGGTTGTTGAAATATTCTGACTTTATTTGTTGAAATATTCCGACTTTTTTTGTTGAAATATTCCGACTTTTTTTCTTGAAATATTCAGACTTTGTTTGTTGAAATATTTCCAACTTTTTCTTGTTGAAATATTCTGACTTTTCCTGTTGAAATATTCTGACTTTTTTTGTTGAAATATTCCAACTTTGTTTGTTGAAATATTCTGACTTTTCCTGTTGAAATATTCTGACTTTTTTTCTTGAAATATTCTGACTTTTTTTCTTGAAATATACAGACTTTGTTTGTTGAAATATTCCGACTTGTTTTGTTGAAATATTCTGACTTTTTCTGTTGAAATATTCTGACTTTTTTTCTTGAAATATTCCGACTTTATTTGTTGAAATATTCCGACTTTTTTTGTTGAAATATTCCGACTTTATTTGTTGAAATATTCCGACTTTATTTGTTGAAATATTCCAATTTATTTTTGTTGAAATATTCCAACTTTATTTGTTGAAATATTCCAACTTTTTTTTCTTGAAATATTCTGACTTTAATTGTTGAAATATTCTGAATTTTTTTTGTTGAAATATTCAGACTTTTTTTGTTGAAATATTCCATTATTATTTTCAAGTTTTTGCTGTTTTTTTATACGTTTTTGCCGCCTTTTTCGACATGTTTCTCCCTTTATCAAGCATTTTTTTTGTTTCCAGCCCACAGTGCCCTCAACTCCTACGTGATCTGTCCCCAAACCTCCAGCCTCCGCTCTTGTAATGGAAGCCCAAATCCAGACCGACGCCCACAAGGAGACGTCAGGCAGAACCGGAGCCAAACTCCCACCGCCGATGGCCACATCATCTGGGAGGAAGCTGGGCTCTCAGCGCCAGGCGTCTGTTTGGGTCAGGCCTCACACACCCACCACCAGAGGGGGGTGGGAATGGGGCCACAAATGATCCCTCCAAAATGCTGAAGAACAATGGATAAATGTGCCGATCCAAAATAATAAATTCGCTGGAAAAAGACAAAAAAGACACCTACACTGATGACATGATTAATGGCATGAAATCATGATGGATAATTGTGCTTTTAAAAAAGATATTTTGGAATAGAAAACTAAAGAAGGAATTGGTGTATTGAAAGTGCAAGAAGATATTAAAGTTTAGCCTCTTTCTGTTGAATTAAAACGACATCTAATCTGCAGATTCATTAATTCGGTCTACTTAAAATAAAACCCTGACAAACTGCTCTGTGTTTTCCACGCGTCTATTTTTAGGAGCGCGGCAGATGAATCTCCCTCAGCTCGTCTCAGACTTGTGCAGCAGGTGGAGGGTGAAGTGTCGACTCGAGGCCCGTTCTCTCCCTCTCGGATCGGGCTTTGTGTAGAAGACGATGATGACAACCGGAGAAGTGACTGGACGTTCGTCATTGTGTTTGCAGCCGGCCCGTTGGCGAGCGGGAGCCGGTCCAGACATCTTGTGTGGAGAAGATTTCGGGACTGGGCACGAGGCGGCCATCTGCAGCTCCGGGCCTTCTGCAGCCAAACGCAGAAACACTTCAGATATACCGGAGGAAACCAACCTTCTGGGGATATAGGAAACAAGGTTTGCAGAGTGATTGCATTTACTGAAGTACTCCAGGTTCTGGTGGCGAGGCTTTACATTTCCTCTACTATATTTTAAAAGGAATCGCTCAACCCCAAATGTCCATAAAGCACAAAATCTAGAAGCGAAATATAAGAAATTACTAGGGCTGTCCTGGACTAAAGAACTCCTTAGTCGACTAACACTTATAGGATTTAGTCGACTAATCTATTAGTTGATTTAATTGACAGGGCTGTGCGCTTTGAGAGGTGGTTAAGACACACAATATAAATGTAGTTAATTAACCATCTGTAAAACTGAGTTTCTCCACAATTAATCCTGCAAAAGCACCACTTTAAATCTTGTGTTTACCATAAATGTGCTCAGAAGTTTCTTGGAAATGAGTAATTAAGCATGAATAAGCATAAAAAATGACTAATCGACTAAAGAAATCTTAGTCGACAAATTGACTAAGAGGTGGCAGCCCTAGAAATTACTTTGTTTTCAAGTCTGGAATTTAGGGCTGCAACTAACGATTATTTGATGGATGAATGGATGAGTTGTTTGGTCTCTAAAATGTCAGAAAATGGTGAAAAATGTGGATCAGTGTTTCCCCAAAAAGCCCAAGATGACATCCCCAAATGTCTTGTTTTGTCCCCAACTCAAAGATGTTCAGCTTCCTGTCCCAGAGGAGAGAAGAAACTAGAACAATATTCACATTTAACAAGCTGACATCACACAAGTTCACCTGTTTTTAACATAAAAAAATGACTCAAATCTATAATTAAAATAGTTTGGCTTACAAAGGAAGAGATGAAGAAGATTTAAAAGCATCTTTTTAAACACATCCGTTCATCATTGGACGCTCCAAAGGAAATGCTAAAGGGACTTTGTCTCTTGAAATATTCCGACTTTCTTTATCGAAATATTAACTTTTTTTCTTGAAATATTACAACTTTTTCTTTCTTGAAATATTTCACAAACTTTTTTTTTTAAATATTACAACTTTTATTCTTGAAATATTCCGACTTTTTTTCTTGAAATATTAAAACGTTTTTTTCGTGAAATATTACCATTTTTATTCTTGAAATATTACAACTTTTTTTCTTGAAATATTACAACTTTTTTCTTAAAATATTAAAACTTTTTTTCTTGAAATAATAAAACTTTTTTTCTTGAAATAATAAAACTTTTTTTCGTGAAATATTACGATTTTTTTTTTAAATATTAAAACTTTTTTTCTTGAAATATTAAAACAGTTTTTTCGTGAAATACTACTACTTTTATTCTTGAAATATTACAACTCTTTGTCTGTCTGTGTGTGTCTGTGTCTGTGTGTGTGTCTGTGTGTGTGCGTGCGTGTGTGTCTCTGTGTGTGTGTATATTTATACCTATGCATGTGTGTGCGTGTATGTGTGTGTGTGTATATACAGTGTGTGTGTGTGTGTGTATATACAGTATGTGTGTGTGTGAATCACATCATCTCTGCAGTGGCGGAGCTGACACCTCGGTTTCTCCGACAGGTGAGAAGGCACAAACAATCCAGCGCTCCTAATGAACATCCGTGTTGTTTTCTGTGTTATTAATCGTGTTGGAGGCAGATAATTTTAGTCTTCAGCCTCTTTTACAATTAGAGAAAACAGAGTATAGGTTTCGATTTGTTCTTCCAATAATGTTGATGGAACTAAGAGTTGGGTACCGAAATTCAAGGGGCACCACCCGAATTTGCCTCCTTAGTATCGAGTATCGAAAAATGCCTCGTCATTCAATTCCCAATTTCAGCACCTAAGGAGTAAATCTCATAAGTGACAGTGAACCAATCAGCACGCAGCATGCTTCTACCAAGATCTAATAATGTCTGTGAGCCATCACCTCCTGTTAGCATCCCATTGACTCTCATTCATTCTGACGTCACTTTGACAGTGAATAACTTTACATCTGAAGCGTTTAAAGACTCTATTTGTCCGTTGTTTATTTCTAAAGAAACACGACAACGTATAAAAGGCTCCATTACCTTGTAGCTCACGTTATGGCTCCGTAGCAGACGCTTTTATAAAAATAGGCTAACGATTGGGTCATAACCACGAGACTTACTGTCACACAGTAGAGGAATTACCGTATAGTACAGGAGAAGCTCACAGGCAGTTTGGACTTCCATTAGCTGTTTAGGTTTAATTACTAATGTTAACTAGCATGTTAGTGATCAGTAATTACTAATGTTAACTAGCATGTTAGTGATCAGTAATTACTAATGTTAACTAGCATGTTAGTGATCAGTAATTAGCCTGTGTCTATGTTATCTCCTTACATATACCTACACTCTCCGTCTCTGTGAGATTGGGAATGATTGAGATTTCTCTCGGCACAGCTACCAGAAGACTTCACACTTTCAGACAGGTTGCTCACGTCACATCTACGTCTTCAAGCTCAGTTGGAGGCTGCTCAGTAACGCTCAGCCAGCACCGGGAAAGAGACTTCTGATATCCTTCACTGGTCTCGTACAGAGACACGGGATCTGGTGGTCCATTATATATATACTGTCTATGGCAATAACGTGAGCTACAAGGTAATGGAGCCTTTTATACATTCTTGTGTTTCTTTAGAAATAAACAACGGACAAATAGAGTCTTTAAACGCTTCAGATGTAAAGTTATTCGCTGTCAAAGTGACGTCAAAATGAATGGGAGTCAATGGGATGCTAACGGGAGGTGATCGTTTTGTAGCATCAAAACGGCGCCATAGGAGGTTCGAGTTCTGAAGCGAAGCCACACTGTCAGTCCATGTAACAGACAACATCTTAGGCATAGCACAAGTGGCACAAACAGGCAGGACAGGAAAGACAAGATAGCAGCAACGTACAAATGTTCCACCAAAACTAGTTCCTTCCAGAGGCTATTTAGCAGAGGAAACCGTAGCTACGTTTGGAGCTTAGCCCCGCCCCCAAGACGATTGTGATTGGTTTGTTGAAATATTCTGACTTTCTGAATTATGCAGCAGAGGCCTAAACAAGGAGAATTTAGGTGTTAAATGGAGCCTGAAATTTGCATTTTGGCCATTTTGACTTTTTTTGTTGAAATATTCTGACTTTCTGAATTATGCAGCAGGCCTTCTAAACAAGGAGAATTTAGGTGTTAAATGAAGCCTGAAATATGCATTTTGGCCTTGCAGTATTTTTAGTTATAAGCTTTTCCATCAGGGTACCAATCTGAGTTTTCTGTTGCACGACTAAAACTACTTTTGAACGTACACATGTTCCACCAAAACAAGTTCCTTCCAGAGGCTATTTAGCAGAGGAAACCGTAGCTCTGTCTGGAGCTTAGCCCCGCCCCCAAGACGATTGTGATTGGTTTAAAGAAATGCCGATAAACACAGAGCACGTTGTTCTCCCATCCAGGAATGCTGTGTGGACTAGACAGACCTTCCTCCTCAGCGCTGTGGAGGAAGGTGCGGCAATGCGACTATAACTATAAGAAACATTAGAAGAATCCTTCTCTGCTCTGAAGAAAGCTCCTTTTCTGTCTCTGTGTAACTGCTTTGGGATCAAATCTTAACAACAACATTAATATTTTGAATTATGCAGCAGGCCTTCTAAACAAGGAGAATTTAGGTGTTAAATGCAGCTTGAAATATGCATTTTGGCCATTTTGACTTTTTTTGTTGAAATATTCTGACTTTTTTGTTGAAATATTCTGACTTTCATTGTTGAAATATTCCGATTTTTTTTGTTGAAATATTCTGACTTTCTGAATTATGCAGCAGAGGCCTAAACAAGGAGAATTTAGGTGTTAAATGCATCCTGAATTATGCATTTTGGCCTTGCAGTTATGCCAAAGAAGGTGAGCGTTCGATACGCTATAGATTTGTAATGTTTTTAGTGGAGTCGTCCTTTTTAACAAGTGCAGCTCACAAATTCAGATTTTACAAAAACGATGCTTACCTCATTCACACCTCAGATGAGAGAGAGATCGGAGGTGTGTGTGTGTGTGTGTGTGTGTGTGTGTGTGTGTGTGTGCATGTGAGCGTGTGTGTGTGTGTGTGTGTGTGTGTGTGTGTGTGTGTGAAGGTGGGATAATTGATTTGGACAGTCGCCAGGAAGCTGCACCTCCTGATGACACCACACAACCTGAAATCTGTACCTGCTGATATTCTACGAACTCACACACACACACACACACACACACACACACACACACACACACACACACACACACACATACACACACAGGTGATAAAACCAGACGCTCCTAAAAACAGGAGAGAGAAAATCGCTCTCTTAAGCTTCCGTTAATTGCTGGATGTTAACGGTAAATCGTGGATGGGTTGAAAATAGACATAAATGTGTAAGGATTACAACCGGTTCAGATAAAGAAATAGTCGTGATCAGCTTTTAAACGGCCGTGGGCTTAATTAATTAATTAATTAATTAATTAATTAATTAATTAATTAATTAATTAATTAATTATTCAAGATGAGTTTCAGTAATTCCAAAGCATTCTCATAAGCAGGTTCGTATGATCAGGGACAGTTAAGTTTAGCCAAGAAATGCGTCATTTCAGAGAGGGGGGAATTGCCAGAGCAGGGGGAATGAGAGGGGGAAACGCCAGAGCAGGGGGAATTGCCAGAGCAGGGGGAATGAGAGAGAGAAATACCAGAGCAGGGGGGAATGAGAGGGGGGAAATGCCAGAGCAGGGGGAATGAGAGAGAGAAACACCAGAGCAGGGGAAATGAGAGGGGGGAAATGCCAGAGCAGGGGGGAATGAGAGGGGGGAAATGCCAGAGCAGGGGGAATGAGAGGGGGGAAATGCCAGAGCAGGGGGAATGAGAGGGGGAAACGATAGAGTAGGGGGGAATAAGAGGAGCAGGGGGGAATGAGAGAGAGAAACGCCAGAGCAGGGGGGAATGAGAGGGGGAAACGCCAGAGCAGGGGAATTTGCCAGAGCAGGGGGGAATGAGAGGGGAAACGCCAGAGCAGGGGGGATGAGAGGGGGAAACACCGGAGCAGGGGGAATGAGAGGGGGGAAACACCACAGCATGGGGAATGACAGGAGCAGGGGGAATGAGAAATGGGGAAACGTAGCAAAAGATATTCCTCCTTAAACCAAAACGTAGCGATCTAAATGGAGCCTGAAAAATGCCAGAACCAGCTCCAGTGAAGTCTATAAATACCACCTGGCTGTAGATACACACACACACTCCCAAAAACAATCACAACACACAACCTCTCCAGCACCAAACACTGCAACAAGAGATGTGTTAAAAATGACACAGCATGTGTAGAATGTGGTGAGTGTGTTCAGGGACTACACACGTTGTGTTATTTTTAACACAAGAGTTGTGTCATCTCTTTTTGCAGTGTATTCTCAAAGACTTCGGTAAGGAGACAATAACAAAAATTTGATGTAAATGCTTAAAATTTCCTGTCCCCCGCCAAAGGTGAAAGAAATGCAATTTAAAATTATGAATATAGGATTCATCCCACTAGTGATTTCTTAAAACAGAGATTTAAAAATGGATGAAGGAAACTGTACACTGCAAAAGGAGATGCGTTAAAAAGTGACAACACATGTGGTGAGTGTGTTCAGGGACTACACATGTTGTGTCATTTTTAACATATATCTCTTTTTGCAGTGAACACGCTCGTGTGTTTTTTGGGGTGAATGTTTTCTTCCGGCTGGGCAGAGATCCAGATTCTCAGTCTCACTTCTTCTTCTTCTTCTTCTTCTTCTTCTTCTTCTTCTTCTTCTGCTCACGCACACTTTAGTGGCTGCAGGTTTTTTTTTTATTTCGTTGTTATTGCGTGGAGCATCTCTTTCTCTTTCTCTTTCTCTTTCTCTTTCTCTCTCCTCCCACCCATCTCCAGCCTCGGAGTCTGTTCCACTCACACTCCACCAAAATTGGCTCCTCAGACACCCTTCCCCTTCTTCTTTTTCCTCGTCTCCTCATTTAAAAAGTGAGAAATTATAATTATCTGAATTATGCTTTTAATGATGCGTTAATTAGAGTCATGGAGTGAGATTAGCCTATGAAGTCTAACTTGTGAAATCCTTCCAGATTCACACACACACACGCGCAAGAGAGAGAGAGCGAGAGAGAGAGCGAGAGAGAGAGAGAAATGTTGCTGTGCTCGGTGATTAGCCGCACCGATAAACAACAGAACAGATTGCGGTGCATATGCTTACGATTACAACTTTTAAACCATCGCTTTTAAACTCACACCGACTGTCTTGTGCTGGCAAGAGGCTTTTCTGTGCTCGCAGCCCAGTCGGTTGTGTTGTGTTGTGTGTGTGTGTGTGTGTGTGTGTGTGTGTGTGTTTCCTTCAGAGGCTCTCTGTGCAATTCTCACCAAATTGTGAACTATTAATATACGGTGTGAGGAGAGGCGTATATATCTCAGTGCAGCTCTCACTGCACTGAACGAAATGCTGCGGAAGGAGACTGTCTCCGGGAGGTTGTTGTTGTTGTTTTTGTTGTTCAGGTTACCTCTTAAAAAGATGCACTTAATTGCATTTTTTTTTTTTTTTATAGAATATGACTATAATGTAAAAGATGCTGCTCATATTTTACGTATACCCACAGGAATCATGAGCATAATCATAATCAGAAAATTGCATAAATATTCCACATATTCCATCGCATCTTTTAAGAAAACGTGCCACATAATCGAGGATTTTTGCCCCGCAACAATCACAAAAAAACTCCAAATTGTTTTGAAAAAGATGCACTTATTTGCATTTTTATATAAAATGTGACTATAATGTAAAAGATGGTGCTCATATTTTTACGTATACCCACAGAAAACATGAGCGTCTCTGCAGCTATTACTTTTGAATTAATTTAAACTGTTGCACATAAACTCAGTGAATCAGTCCCTGCAGAAAAACATGATTATGCGATTGCATAATTCAACGCATAATCAGCCAAAATCCGCATATTTATTATGCCTATTTTTTCAAATAGGCCCCACTTTCGCGCAAAATATTCAGATTCAGATTCAGATAACTTTATTAGTCCCCAAGGGGCAATTCAGTTTTACAGCCAGCCCATCCATTAAGGGTTAAATTAACTTAGAATGCATTAAAAGGGCATTAGCACACAATCTGTATAGGTAATAACTCATGAATCAGAATAAAATAAACAAACAATAAACAAACAATCAATAGACAACATAAATATGCAGAGCTTGCATGATTTCATAATCCCCGCATTTCCGTTGCAAAAAAAGTCCCATCACTGTTTCTTCTCTTTTTCATCAAACTGCAGTTTTTGCAAGTTCCTGCAATTTCATCGCATAAAATTGCAAAGATATCATAGAGCAGATTCCATCGCATTTTTTAAGAAAACGTGCCACATAATCGAGGATTTTTGCCCCGCAACAATCACAAAAAAAAATCCACATTTTTCTGGAAGGACTGAAAAAGATGCACTTATTTGCATTTTTTATTATAAAATGTGACTATAATGTAAAAGATGCTGCTCATAGTTATGTATACCAACAGGAATCATGAGCTTCTGCAGCTATTACTTTTGAATTAATTTAAACTTTTGCACATAAACTCAGTAAATCACTCCCTCCAGAAAAATGTGATTATGCAATCGCATAATTCAACGCATAATCAGCCAAAATAGATTTCGATTTCTGCGAAAAATATGCAGAGCTTGCATGATTTCATAATCCACTGCATTTCTGTTGCAAAAAATAATATATCTTAGCCAAAAGTTGAAAAATGTTGCGTTTACTTCACACGAGAGCAGCCATTTCCCCCTGTTGCCGTGGGAACGTTATGAAATGACGTCATTACGCGACGTGAACATCATCAAAAAGCAGGATGTTGGGGGAATCACTGTTTTTTCTCTCTTTCATCAAACTGCAGTTTTTGTTCCTGCAATTTCATCGCATAAAATTGCATAAATATCATATATAGCAGATTCCATCGCATTTTTTAAGAAAACGTGCCGCATAATCGAGGATTTTTGCCCCGCAACAATCACTGAA
>CM046796.1:1792615-1802615 GCA_025617405.1 Perca schrenkii
TGTCAACTTATGCTGATGATATTATGGTTATGATCAACAGGCAAAGTGATGTGCAGATTTTATTTAATTTAATTGAAGAATTTAGACTGTTGTCTCCTGCAAAGGTTAATTGGAAGAAAAGTGATGCTGTATTGATTGGACAATGGGCTGATGGTAAACCTTGCCTTCCTGATGGGTTGTGTTGGGGAAATGGGGGTATAAAATATCTAGGAGTTTATCTAGGGGATGACAGTGTGTTAAAAAAAAAATTGGGAGGGTTTGATGGAAAAAATTAAAGGGCGCTTGGAGAAGTGGAAATGGTTATTACCGAATATGTCCTATAGAGGGAGAACTCTCATTGTCAACAACTTAGTGGCATCTTCACTTTGGCATAGACTGGCATGTGTAGACCCTTCTCCACAGTTTTTAGCAGAAGCTCAAGCTGCTCTTGTGAATTTTTTTTGGGACAAATTGCACTGGATCCCACAGAGTGTTTTATACCTCCCTAAAGATGAGGGTGGGCAAGGTTTGATAAATTTACAAAGTAGAATGGCTGCCTTTCGGTTACAGTTTGTAAAAAGATTAATTGATGGTTCTACAGATTTCAGCTGGCGTGCTGGGAGTTGCACTATTTTGCACACTATCGGGGGTTTCGGACTGGATAAATCCCTCTTTTTAATGGATCCAACCAAATTGGATTTATCGGAACTGCATGCTTTCTATCAAAATCTTTTCAAGGTGTGGAGTTTTTTTCGTGTGCACAAGACTGAGAACTCATATTCTCTCCACTGGCTCTTGCAGGAACCACTGATATTTGGGGGCCGTTTGGATATTGCTACTTCGTGTTTTCTGCCGGGGTTCAGCACCATTTTTCTGCAATCCAAGGTCTTTACTTTGGGACATTTGTTGCCATTTACAGGGCCTCAATTTGAGAAGGTGGATGACGCATCTAAACATTTACGAATCAGATCTGTTCGTGTATTAACTCGTTTTCTGGTCAAACTTAAAGCATGTTTTACAGTTAGAGAAGAACACTTGTTAAGAGACTTTTCTACAGGGGTTTGTTCTCCTGATGTTGAGGACCCTTTTCCAGGTTTGATTATTAAACCCAATCTTGAAGATGGTACAGGGTTTTTGCTGAAATCAGGTGAATCTTTGTTTTTGGATTTCTTGTCAAGTGATGGAAAAAAACTGTATAGAGCCTGTGTTTTGGTTTTTAATAAGAAAGTGTTAGAAAAGAGAATTGATACACCATGGCGTTCTGTTTTTAAACTGAGAAATGATGTAAAACCTGAATGGAGATCATTATATAAGCCACCATTGTCTAAAAGGTTTGGTGATATACAATGGAGAATTCTCCATGGTGCCATTGCTGTCAATTCTTTTATTTCAGTGTTGAATCCAGAAGTTGATTCTGCTTGTCCTTTCTGTCCTCAAAGGGAGACTGTTTTTCATGCTTTCATGCATTGTGTTAGATTAGAACCTTTGTTTATGAGATTAGAAGAATTGTTTCTGAGGTTTGATGAAACGTTTTGTATTGAGACTTTTATCTTGGGTTTTAAGTACTTTCGGAAAAAGCGTTTCATTTGTCAATTGTTGAATTTCATTCTAGGGCAAGCAAAAATGGCTATTTACATCAGCAGGAAAAACAGAGTGGAACAAAAGTGTAGCGATGATGTGAACATATGTTTTTTAACCTCGATCAAATCTAGAGTCTTGATTGATTTTCGGTTTTATAAAACTATGAGTGAGCTTTCAACTTTTAAATTGATATGGTGCAATCATGGTGCGTTGTGTGCTGTTTGTGAAGGTGATTTGGTTTTTTCTTTTTAATTTCGGTAGGTGTTTATGGTGAAGAGATATTGTTAAAATTGTAAATAAAGTCTCTCTCTCTCTCTGTCTCTCTCTCTCTCTCTCTGTCTCTCTCTCTCTCTGTCTATCTGTCCCTCTCTCTCTCTGTCTCTCTCTCTCTCTCTCTCTCTCTCTCTCTGTCTCTCTCTCTCTCTGTCTATCTGTCCCTCTCTCTCTCTGTCTCTCTCTCTGTCTCTCTCTCTCTCTCTCTCTCTCTGTCTCTGTCTCTCTCTCTGTCTATCTGTCTGTCTCTCTCTCTCTCTCTGTCTATCTGTCTCTCTGTCTCTCTCTCTCTCTCTGTCTATCTGTCTCTCTCTCTCTCTGTCTCTCTCTCTCTCTGTCTCTCTCTCTGTTTCTCTGTCTGTCTCTCTCTCTCTCTCTGTCTGTCTCTCTCTCTCTCTCTCTGTTTCTCTGTCTGTCTCTGTCTCTCTCTCTGTCTATCTGTCTCTCTCTCTCTCTGTCTCTCTCTCTCTGTCTATCTGTCTCTCTCTCTCTCTCTCTCTCTCTCTCTCTCTCTCTGTCTCTCTCTGTCTCTCTGTCTGTCTCTCTCTCTCTGTCTCTCTCTGTCTCTCTGTTTCTCTGTCTGTCTTTCTCTCTCTCTCTCTGTCTATCTGTCTCTCTCTCTCTCTGTCTCTCTCTCTCTGTCTGTCTGTCTCTCTCTCTCTCTCTCTCTCTCTGTCTGTCTCTCTGTCTCTCTCTCTCTCTCTCTCTCTCTCTCTGTCTGTCTCTCTGTCTCTCTCTCTCTCTCTCTCTCTCTCTCTGTCTGTCTGTCTGTCTCTCTCTCTTTTTTCTCTGTATCTCTCTCTCTCTATATTAATCTGTGTTGCCAAAGCATCAGAACAAACATACACAAGGAAACATAATAATATATATAAATCATGATATAAATGCAGATACTAAACAACTTCTGTGCATGTCCCTCAAAGGGTACGTTGAAACAATAATATCTCTCTCTCTCTCTCTCTACATATATATCTCTATATATATATATATATATATATATATATAGATATAAAGAAGACAAATAAACAAAAAAAATGATTAAATAAATAATTCTCTATTTATTTAGCCTTGTATTGTGGCAGGAGAAGACATAATTAATCAGAATCAGAATCAGAATCAGAAAAGCTTTATTGCCAAGTACATTTTTTACACATACAAGGAATTTGTTTTGGTGTCGTAGGTGCATGTCACACATTATCTAAAATAAGTTAAACAAACAGGTTAACAGAACAGACAATATAAGTATAAATATATAAATATATGTGTATATGTACACACACAGGATGTAACATAATAAAATAAGAGTAACAGTTAAGATAAAAAGAGCAGATTAAGTACAGTGGCATGTAGAGCCAGAGGTGGGTGTGGAGAGAGTCAGGGTGGGTTCCGGGCCTTGTTAATAAGGCTAGTGGCGGAGGGGAAAAAGCTGTCCTTGTGACGTGAGGTCTTGGTCCTGATGGACCTCAGCCTCCTGCCAGATGGGAGTGGCTCAAAGAGTTTGTGTCCGGGGTGGGAGGGGTCAGCCACAATCTTTCCAGCACGCTTCAGAGTCCTGGTGGCGTAAAGGTCCTGGAGCGGTGGGAGATTGCAGCCAATCACCTTCTCAGCTGACCGAATGACACGCTGCAGTCTGCCCTTGTCCTTGGCAGTGGCAGCAGCGTACCAGATGGTGATGGAGGATGTGAGGATGGACTCAATGATGGCTGTGTAGAAGTGCACCATCATTGTCTTTGGCAGGCTGAATTTCTTCAGCTGCCGCAGGAAGTACATCCTCTGTTGTGCTTTCTTGACGAGGGAGCTGATGTTCAGCTCCCACTTGAGGTCTTGGGAGATGGTAGTTCCCAGGAAGCGGAAAGACTCCACAATGTTAATTGTGGAGTCACTGAGTGTGATAGGGGGCAGGTGGGGCTGGGTTCTTCCTGAAGTCCACAACCATCTCCACTGTCTTTAGAGCGTTGAGCTCTAGGTTGTTTTGCTTGCACCAGGTCACCAGGTGGTCAGCCTCCGACCTGTAGGCGGACTCGTCTCCATCAGAGATGAGTCCGATGAGGGGAGGTGTCGATCCGCGAACTTTAGAAGCTTGACAGACTGGTGACTGGAAGTGCAGCTGTTGGTGTACAGGGAGAAGAGTAGGGGAGAAAGAACACAGCCCTGAGGGGATCCAGTGCTGATGGTCTGTGAGTCGGAGATGTGTTTCCCAAGTTGACATGCTGCTTCCTGTCAGACAGAAAGTCAGTGATCCACCTGCAGGTGGAGTCAGGCACACCAAGCTGGGAGAGCTTCTCCTGGAGCAGAGCTGGGATGATGGTGTTAAAGGCAGAGCTGAAGTCCACAAACAGGATCCTGGCGTAGGTTCCTGCAGAGTCCAGGTGCCGGAGGATGTAGTGGAGGGCCAGGTTGACTGCATCATCTACAGACCTATTGGCTCTGTAGGCAAACTGCAGGGGGTCCAGGAGGGTGTCGGTGATGGCTTTTAGGTGTGAAAGCACAAGGCGCTCAAAGGACTTCATAACCACAGAGGTCAGGGCGACGGGTCTGAAGTCATTAAGTCCTGTGGTCCTTGGCTTCTTGGGAACGGGGATGATTGTTGAGGTCTTGAAGCAGGCTGGCACGTGACATGTCTCCAGCGAGGTGTTGAAAATGTCTGTGAACACCGGAGACAGCTGGTCAGCGCAGTGCTTCAAGCTGGATGGGGAGACAGCATCTGGTCCAGCAGCTTTCCTGGGGTTCTGTCTCCTGAACAGTCTGTTGACGTCTTTCTCATTGATGGAGAGAGTCGTCGCTGAGGTGGGTGGGGAGGTGGAGGGTGACCTTTAAGGTGGGGGAGGTGGAGGTGATGCACTGTAGCTGTAGCTGTTGGGAGGTGTCGCGGGGGATGGAATCAGGGAAGACCCTTTGTTGGGAGGTGTTGAGGGGGATGGTTACAGGACCGACCCTTTGTCCTTCAAAGCGACAGTAGAACTCATTAAGTTCGTTGGCTAGGCGTCGGTCGTTGGTGGAGTGGGAGACTTTAGGCTTGAAGCTGGTGATCTGTTTAAGCCCTCTCCAGACAGAAGCAGAGTTGTTTGCTGAGAACTGGTTTCGGAGTTTCTCAGAGTACCGTTTTTTAGCCTCTTTTACCGCCTTGCTAAACTTGTACTTTGCTACTTTAAGTCTGTTTTTGTCTCCACTCCTGAACGCCTCTGCCTTGTCCAACCTTAGCCTTCTGAGTTTGGCTGTGAACCAGGGTTTGTCATTGTTGAAACTCACCCTGGTGCATGATGGAACACAGCAGTCCTCACAGAAGCTGATGTATGACGTCACAGCCTCTGTGTACTCATCCAGACTGTTGGTAGCAGTCCTGAACACATCCCAGTCAGTAGAGTCCAAGCACGTCTGTAGATCCTCCACAGCTACACTGGTCCACTTCCTTGATGTCCTCACAACAGGTTTGCAGAGCTTTAGTTTCTGCCTGTAGGTGGGGATCAGGTGGACCATGACGTGGTCAGAGTGTCCAAGTGCAGCACGGGGGACGGCGTGAAAAGCATCCCTGACTGTGGTGTAACAGTGATCCAGAATGTTCTCCTCTCTAGTCGGGCATTTAATATGCTGTCTGTATTTACGTAGTACATGAGTGAGGTTTCCTTTGTTAAAGTCACCAAGGACAATAACTAGGGAGTCCGGGTTGGTCCGCTCCACACATAGTATCTGGTCGGCAAGCATGCGCTGTGCGACCTGCACGTTGGCCTGCATGGAACTCACGGGGTGAATAAAAAGGCTTACAGTTTATGATGTAAGATTCCAGTTCAGGAGAACAATACTGTTGGATCACTGTCACGTCGTTGCACCACCCGCTATTGATGTAGAAACCGATTCCTCCACCTTTAGTTTTGCCGGAGAGGTCCGTGTCTCTGTCCGCTCTGTAGAGTTGGAAGCCTGCCAGCTGCAGCGCAGAGTCCGGTATTAATCCACAGAGCCACGTCTCCGTGAAGCACAAAACAGCAGATGAAGAAAAGTCCCTGTTTCCAACCAACAGCAGTTGTAATTCCTCCAGTTTGTTGGGCAGTGAGCGCACGTTAGAGAGGAATGTGCCCGGTAACGGTGTGCGTAATCCTCGCTGGCGGAGACGCACCAGCGCACCAGCCCGTTTCCCTCTCCTCCGGCGTTTCACTGCGTGAGCAAAGGTGAGCGCACCTTTGACTAGAATGTCCACAATTTCCAGTGAAGGGAGAAGAAAAGTAGGAAATAAATCCTCTGGCGTTGTTCCCCTGATGTTAAAGAGCTCTTCTCTGGAGAAAGCGATCCGGGTATCATCGCAAAAAACAAAGTTAAAACACAAAACAAAACAAAACAACACGCACAAACACACCGAGTCGACCGTCTGCGGCGCCATCTTGGTATTAGCTGCCTGTGTTTATGTGATGTGATATTCGGCTAATTGGATATCTCCGTTCAGGGATTGAACCGATTGACTGGATAAGTGTGTGTGTGTGTGTGTGTGTGTGTGTGCATGTGTGTGCATGTCTGTGTGTGTGTGTGTGTGTGTGTGTGTGTGTGTCTGTGTGTGTGTGTATGTGAAATCTGGGAATTTGAGTCGTTAAAAAAGTTGGATGTGGTGGTTCTCTCACACAGAGAGCTTCCCTTTCCTCTTCTAGAAACATCTTCAGCTTTTGATTATCTCAGAAAATATTTTTTAAACGGTGATAATTTTGAGTTTTTTCGGGCAAAGACGTCATCCGCTTGGGGGTGGGGGGGAAATGACATGTTTAAATGTAGCCTATAATTTGTAGTCTGTAAAACCTTAAATAAAGCTCTTTATAAAAAAAAAATGACATTTAGCAAAGGGCCACAGGTCAGAGTTGAACCCACAGCCTCTAGGAGTACACCTCTACATACAGTACAGGCCAAAAGTTTGGACACACCTTCTCATTCAATGTGTTTCCTTTTTATTTTCATGACTATTTACATTGTAGATTCTCACTGAAGGCATCAAAACTATGAATGAACACATATGGAATTATGTACTTAACAAAAAAGTGTGAAATAACTGAAAACATGTCTTATATTTTAGATTCTTCAAAGTAGCCACCCTTTGCATTTTGTTGATAACTCTGCAAACCCTTGGTGTTCTCTCAATGAGCTTCATGAGGTAGTCACCTGAAATGGTTTTACCTTCACAGGTGTGCTTTGTCAGGGTTCATTAGTGGAATTATTTCCCTTATTAATAAAAAAAGCAAAGGGTGTCTACTTTGAAGAATCTAAAATATAAGACATGTTTTCAGTTATTTCACACTTTTTTGTTAAGTACATAATTCCATATGTGTTCATTCATAGTTTTGATGCCTTCAGTGAGAATCTACAATGTAAATAGTCATGAAAATAAAAAGGAAACGCATTGAATGAGAAGGTGTGTCCAAACTGTTGGCCTGTACTGTATGTGCACCTGCTCTACCAACTGAGCTACCCTGGCCACTCTTGATTGTTTTTTTCTAAAGCTGAAAGACTTTCCATTTCTGGGGAATCCAACCCTCGGTCCTGTAATAAAGGGTTTACCAGTGAGTGTGTCTCAGCTGGAGCCCCCTGCAGCTAGCTGCCTATACCTGTGCAGCAGAATCACAGCTGTGATGTCATGGTGCTAAATCCACTGATTGCATCCAGCCCAATTAATCTAGTTCCAAAATTTCGTCTCTTTTCAAAGACGCTTTGTGTCCTGCGGCATCTCTTCACTAGCTCGCCCCTTTTATTAACTCCCTATCAACACTATATATCAGAGTGTATTAGGGGTTATTATATAAGTGCAATTATCATTATTATCATCTCATCATCGGTGCATGTCAGTAGTCGTATCGGTTCCTCAGACGGGTTCGGACACGAGGTCTCACTCTGCTTTGATTTTCTATAATACTGTGCAATACCACTGCTCTCATTTTAGAAGAAGAGAATAGCCTTTATTGTCATTGCACTGTGAATGCACAACGAAAGTTAGGGTGCTCTCACAGAGCCACCCTCGCACCACACACAAAAGAAAAAACAAACAACAAGAAAACAAGGAACGACACATGTCCAGACAAGAACAGGCTCAGCACGCAATATTTAAAATAGTATCAACTAACATAATATAAAAAATATTGCATATGTATTTAAATATATAGATATTCATAAAATCTAAAAGGTAAAAAATGTCTGTAGTTATTAAAAAAGTGTTCAATATGTATTACTCATTTTATATGATCACCAATGTTGGGCAACATTCAAATAATGTGCAATAACCCATACTGCATATCACACTGCATATAAAACCATACAGTACAGGCCAAAAGTTTGGACACACCTTCTCATTCAATGCGTTTCCTTTTTATTTTCATGACTATTTACATTGTAGATTCTCACTGAAGGCATCAAAACTATGAATGAACACATATGGAATTATGTACTTAACAAAAAAGTGTGAAATAACTGAAAACATGTCTTATATTTTAGATTCTTCAAAGTAGCCACCCTTTGCTTTTTTGTTGGTAACTCTGCAAACCCTTGGTGTTCTCTCAATGAGCTTCATGAGGTAGTCACCTGAAATGGTTTTACCTTCACAGGTGTGCTTTGTCAGGGTTCATTAGTGGAATTATTTCCCTTATTAATAAAAAAGCAAAGGGTGGCTACTTTGAAGAATCTAAAATATAAGACATGTTTTCAGTCATTTCACACTTTTTGTTAAGTACATAACTCCATATGTGTTCATTCATAGTTTTGATGCCTTCAGTGAGAATCTACAATGTAAATAGTCATGAAAATAAAAAGGAAACACATTGAATGAGAAGGTGTGTCCAAACTTTTGGCCTGTACTGTACATATAAAGCGTCTCAGAAGCTGCCTTCAAGTGCGCTCAGAAACATCCAGATGTGTAAACCTGATGGACAATGCTATTGAAATGCTGTGAAATATCGTGTTTGCTTCACACACACTCTCCCGCTGCCGCACAAACCTGCAGAAAACAGCCACAGACAGACACATTTCAGGATACACTCGGAGTTCATTGGTGAAATAGTTTGAATAGTTTGAGCAGAGACTACAGAGACTACAGAGACTACAGAGACTACAGAGACTACAGAGCAGCAGCAGCGGTGAGCTCAGTGTCTGTCTGAGCAGCTGGTTGGATTCCAGACGTTTGTATAATTGGTGTTTTTGGTGTTTTTGGTGTTTTTGTGTATTTGTGTATTTGTGTTTTTGTGTTTTTGGTGTTTTTGTGTTTTTGTGTATTTGTGTTTTTGGTGTTTTTGGTGTTTTTGTGTATTTGTGTTTTTGTGTATTTGTGTTTTTGGTGTTTTTGTGTTTTTGTGTATTTGTGTTTTTGTGTATTTGTGTTTTTGGTGTTTTTGGTGTTTTTGTGTTTTTGTGTATTTGTGTTTTTGGTGTTTTTGTGTATTTGTGTTTTTGTGTATTTGTGTTTTTGGTGTTTTTGGTGTTTTTGTGTATTTGTGTTTTTGTGTATTTGTGTTTTTGGTGTTTTTGGTGTTTTTGTGTTTTTGTGTTTTTGTGTTTTTGGTGTTTTTGGTGTTTTTTGTGTTTTTGTGTATTTTGTGTATTTGTGTTTTTGGTGTTTTTGTGTATTTGTGTTTTTGTGTATTTGTGTTTTTGTGTATTTGTGTTTTTGGTGTTTTTGTGTTTTTGTGTATTTGTGTATTTGTGTTTTTGTGTATTTGTGTTTTTGGTGTTTTTGGTGTTTTTGGTGTTTTTGGTGTTTTTGTGTTTTTGTGTATTTGTGTTTTTGGTGTTTTTGGTGTTTTTGTGTATTTGTGTATTTGTGTTTTTGTGTATTTGTGTTTTTGGTGTTTTTGTTTTTTGTGTATTTGTGTTTTTGTGTATTTTTTTTGGTGTTTTTGGTGTTTTTGGTGTTTTTGTGTTTTTGTGTATTTGTGTTTTTGGTGTTTTTGGTGTTTTTGTGTATTTGTGTTTTTGTGTATTTGTGTTTTTGTGTTTTTGTGTTTTTGTGTATTTGTGTTTTTGGTGTTTTTGGTGTTTTTGTGTATTTGTGTTTTTGTGTATTTGTGTTTTTGGTGTTTTTGGTATTTTTGGTATTTTTGGTGTTTTTGTGTTTTTGGTGTTTTTGTGTTTTTGGTGTTTTTGGTGTTTTTGGTGTTTTTGTGTTTTTGTGTATTTGTGTTTTTGTGTATTTGTGTATTTGTGTTTTTGT
>CM046796.1:1810115-1815115 GCA_025617405.1 Perca schrenkii
CCTTAACCCTTACCCTAACCTTAACCATCACAACTAAATGCCTAACCTTAACCTTTACCCTAACCTTAACCTTCACAACTAAATGTCTAACCTTAACCCTTACCCTAACCTTAACCATCACAACTAAATGCCTAACCTTAACCCTTACCCTCACCTTAACCATCACAACTAAATGCCTAACCTTAACCCTTACCCTAACCTTAACCATCACACCTAAATGCCTAACCTTAACCCTTAGCTGCTAGCTAACGGTAACGTAGCATCCCGTGCAGGCTCCGAAATGAGGCACCGAAATTTTCATTCTAATTTGGTCTCATTAGTACCATTTACATCGGAACCGGTGCCCGATTGGCACCGCGTTTCGGTACCCAACCCTACGTATAACACCCAAAATATTGTGAGTCAAATTTCTCCAAGTTTGTCGAAGTTTTTGATGCTTTTTCCAAGTTTGTGATACTATTTTTTTTTAACCTATTCTTCTTGCCTTACTTCCTTCTTTCTACCGACTTTTTTTTCCCAAGTTTTTACGTTTTCTTTAAAGTTTTTGTTGCCTTTTTTCATCAGCATTTAAATGTTTTTCAGTCTGTCGCTGGTCGAGGGGGGGGGGTACTTGGCTTAAAAACACAATTCAAATGGGGTACGTTATTGAATAAGTGATATCTGGGAAATATCTGGAAATGAGATGGAGACTGAACAAATGCTGAGTACAATGAGTTCAGACTAATGCAGCTTTATTCACACAACAAACAAACATACTTTCATGAAAGGGAGAAATATCCAACCTATCAATAAGTTTCAGAACCACTGATCTAAAGGACTAAACAACGAGAGTCTGTTCTGCTGCGTAAACGACATTTTCCTCGAAGATTAAAGGTAATTATCTCAATCACGGTTGTGCAGGCTCCCAGCAGCTCTTTAATTACAGCTCTCTCAGTGATTCACTGGGGCCCAGCCACGGCTCAGAGGCTGCAGGCAGCCAATCAGAGCGGCCCGTCCAGGCTCCTCTCAGCCAATCAGAGCGGCCCGTCCAGGAGGCTGCGTTAGGCAACCTGCTCCCAGGGCGAGTTCGCCTCCGGGGCGCTGATTCAGGATCAGCTCTTCCTCCCGCTGTGGAAGTATGAAGCAGTTATCATAGTAAATTAAATCTAAAAGAAGCTATGAAATATATTTTTGTCAACTCCAAGAAAAGGACTTGGGGACCAGGACTAGTTGAGACCGAGTCCAAGACCAAGTCCAAGACCAGAACTAGTTGAGATTGAGTCAAGACCAAGTCCAAGACCAGAACTAGTTGAGAACAACCGAGTCCAAGACCGAGTCCCAGACCAGGACTAGTTGAGATTGAGTCAAGACCAAGTCCAAGACCAGGACTACTTCAACATGATAATTTTGCTTTATTATTTTATATTATTATTTAAATTATTAATTTATATTATTATTTATATTATTAATGTATATTATTATTTATATTATTAATTTATATTATTATTTATACTATTATTTATATTCTTAATTTATATTCTTAATTTATATTATTATTTATATTATTATTTATATTATTATTTTATATTATTATTTATATTATTAATTTATATCATTATTTTATATTATTATTTTATATTATTATTTATATTACTAATTTATATTATTATTGATATTATTGATTTATATTATTTATATTATTAATGTAGATTATTATTTATATTATTAATTTATATTATTATTTATATTCTTAATTTATATTATTAATTTATATTATTATTTATTTTATTAATTTATATTATTAATTTATATCATTATTTTATATTATTATTTTATATTATTATTTATATTACTAATTTATATTATTATTTATATTATTAATTGATATTATTATTTATATTATTAATTTATCTTATTATTTTATATTATTATTTATATTATTATTTTATATTATTATTTATATTATTAATTTCTATCATTATTTTGTATTATTATTTTATATTATTATTTATATTACTAATTTATATTATTATTTATATTATTAATTTATATTATTAAAAGCATATCGTGGACTCGGTCGAGACCAACGATACGAGTCCGAGACCCCCCCCGACGGTTAATAAAACCAAATTAAAACCTATTTTCAACGTTGGGTGTGAACCGGCTCTTCCAGTCTGCGGGCGCCCCCAGCCCGTCATTATCCCGTCACGCTCGCTCGTAAATCAGCCGCCCATCTCGCCCGTCGCCACGGCAACGCCAGAGACAGAGTTTTTTTACTGGAGCTACAAATCAAGGTGTCACCGTTTGGGCTGACCGGAAGCTGGCACGCTGGAGGGGGGTGAATGGGGGGGGAATCAAACGTTATTTTAGGGTCGAATGAGACGTTTTATGCAAAGTATTCGCAGGACAGGCCTTCGTCTGGCGCCTGGTAAATAAGTACATTACTGCAGTACCTGTACCTCAGTCCACACCTCGGGCATGTGTGTGTCTTTGTGTGTTTGTGTGTGTGTCTTTGTGTGTGTGTGTGTGTGTGTGTGTGTCTGTCTGTGTGTGTGTGTGTGTCTGTCTGTCTGTGTGTGTGTGTGTGTGTGTGTGTCTGTCTGTGTGTGTGTGTCTTTGTGTGTGTGTGTGTGTGTGTGTGTGTCTGTCTGTGTGTGTGTGTCTTTGTGTGTGTGTGTGTGTGTGTGTGTGTGTGTGTCTGTCTGTGTGTGTGTGTGTGTCTGTATGTCTGTCTGTGTGTGTGTGTGTTTGTCTGTCTGTGTGTGTGTGTGTCTGTCTGTCTGTGTGTGTCTTTGTTTGTGTGTGTGTGTGTGTGTGTGTGTGTGTCTGTCTGTGTGTGTGTGTGTCCTGTCTGTCTGTGTGTGTCGTCTTTGTGTGTGTGTGTGTGTGTGTGTGTGTGTGTCTGTCTGTGTGTGTGTGTGTGTGTCTCGTGTGTGTGTGTGTGTCTGTCGTGTGTGTGTGTCTCTGTGTGTGTGTGTGTGTGTGTGTGTGTGTGTGTCTGTCTGTGTGTGTGTGTGTGTCTGTCTGTGTGTGTGTGTCTTTGTGTGTGTGTGTGTGTGTGTGTGTGTCTGTGTGTGTGTGTGTGTGTGTCTGTCTGTGTGTGTGTGTGTGTGTCTGTCTGTGTGTGTGTGTGTGTGTGTGTGTGTGTCTGTCTGTGTGTGTGTGTGTGTCTGTCTGTGTGTGTGTGTGTGTGTCTGTCTGTGTGTGTGTGTGTGTGTGTCTGTCTGTGTGTGTGTGTGTGTCTGTCTGTCTGTGTGTGTGTGTCTGTCTGTCTGTGTGTGTCTTTGTGTGTGTGTGTGTGTGTGTATGTGTGTCTGTCTGTGTGTGTGTGTGTGTGTGTCCCTGTGTGTGTGTGTGTCTGTCTGTGTGTGTGTCACTGTGTGTGTGTGTGTGTGTGTGTGTGTCTGGCGTAGGCAGAGGTTGAATGTCACTAAGTACATTACTGCAGTACCTGTACTTCAGTCCACATCTTGGGCATGTGTGTGTGTGTGTGTGTGTGTGTGTGTGTGTGTGTCTGTCTGTGTGTGTGTGTGTGTGTGTGTGTGTGTGTATGTCTGTGTGTGTGTCTTTGTGTGTGTGTGCATATGTGTATATGTGTGTCTTTGTGTGTGTTTATGTCTGTTTGTGTGTCTGAGTGTGTGTGTGTGTGTGTCTGTGTGTGTGTGTCTCTGTGTGTTCATGTGTGTTCATGTGTGTGTCTTTGTGTATATATGTGTGTGTGTGTGTCTGTGTTTGTGCATATGTGTGTCTGTGTGTGTCTTTGTGTGTGTGTCTCTGTGTGTTCATGTGTGTTCATGTGTGTGTCTTTGTGTATATATGTGTGTGTGTGTGTGTGACAAAAAAAATTATTAACGAAGAAAACATTGTGCAAAAAAAACCTTGAAAAATGCAACAAAAACTCGGAACAAAACGGCAAAAAACATTGAAAAGCAACAAAAATTTTGGAGAAAGCCCAGTTTTGATAATAATAACCGTAAGTTTTGATCATTAGAGGGGGTAGTAACCCCTCCCCCCCCAATAACCGTAAACTACTCCTATGAGTACCTATTAGTACCTTTACTGAGTCATTTAGTTCAGTTTAGTTTGGCATGAAGTCTACAGCACATTACATCACATTACAGCATTAGCTCATCCATCACCATCCATCAGAATGACGCCTGACAGGTAGCGAGGAGCGCCCGGCAGCATCTGTCACATAAACGCTGTCTCATAGTAATATATTATTATTATATTATTATGAGTCACCGAGTTTTATAGTCCGTCCGTTCCTCTGTTACATCGTTAATGTCTGGCAGTCGCTGCAACTTAAAGGTGCTCTAAGCCAGTTCTCAAACTTTTTTCAATAATGATCCCCATTTGAATTGTGTTTTCTAAGCCAAGACCAGCGATAGATTTACCAAAACAGCAGCCATGTAACTGAAAAACATTTAAAATGCTGATGAAAAAAAGGCAACAAAACTTTTTTTTTTTTTAAACTTAAAAACTTTGGAAAAAGCCTGTAGAATGAAGGAAGCATGGCAAGAAGAATAGGTGGAAAATAGTATCAAAAACTTTAAAAAACAGCGACAAAAACTTTGTGAAAAGTGACAAAAACCTTTAAAGGAACATGCCGACTTATTGGGACTTTATCTTATTCACTGTAACCCCCAGAGTTAGACTAGTCCATACATATCCTTCTCATCTCTGTACGTGCTGTAACGCTGTCTGACGGCTCCAGCATTAGCTTAGCCTAGCACAGATCCTGCAGGTAACTGGTTCCAACTAGCTAACTGCTCCGAATTGTGACAAAAGTGACAAAATAACTCCAACATGTTCCTATTTACATGTTGTGATTTATAGAGTCACAGCGTGTACAAAAAACAACGTAACATGAGACACAGCCGTCTTCTAACTGTAAACAAACCGGGAACTATATTCTCAGACAGGCTTGCTGTGAGCATATCACTCCGCCCATATTCTTCCGCCTGAGAATATACTGTAGTTCCTTATTGGGAGCAGTAGGATTACTGGAACCATTCACC
>CM046796.1:1820115-1830115 GCA_025617405.1 Perca schrenkii
CCAACTTCACAAAAGAAATGAGCAACTGCTAAAATTACAAATTGTATGTATCCCTTCTATTCAAACATTTTAAGTTAGACAAACGAACAAATGAAAGTTGTTCTCAACCTTTAAATTTAACGTTGCTTTGACTAGTTACAACTTAATTAGGTGTACTAAAAAATAATACGTTGGTAAAAACACAAAACGCTGTGGCAGTTTTATGTTAAAACGGCACAACATGTTTGTGTTCAGCATAACTCTGGAACTCATGTTGTAATTATGTGTTTTTGTTGTGTTAAGTGAACACAATATTTTCATTTTGTTGAACATGAAAGTGACTGCTTGTCATAGGAACATAAAAACATTGAGTACATATTTTGACAACCATTTTTTAGGTTTTTCTGAACTATCAAAATATATGCTATATGCACAGTATATGTGTTGTTAATTGGCCTTGAACTAATTAAGTGATGCTGACGTTATACATTTTAGTAGAATGAACTAAAAAGTCAAAAATTGTTGACTTTTGATCAAAATATAATGTCAACCTCACATGGGATGGATTTTTGTGTCAAATGAACATAAAGTTTTTATGTTGTTTTGACAATCCTGAACATTTGTGTGGATGTAACATTAAAATGTTGTGTCATGGATGGATTGGGGTTTACATTGTACAGCACGTGTGTTAAACTCGAGGCCCGAGGGCCAAATCCAGGCTCCTTGCAGATTTAGATTCGGCCCGTACATCAATTTGGGTTCACAATAGATTTTGGCTCGCTTAGTTGTGCGCCAAAGCTAAAACACATGGAAAGTGTTTCTTAAACTGTATTTACCTTACATTCAAAAGCAGAATTTGGGCAGATTTGCAGACTCTGAGACTCAGAAATTCCCCCAGAAGCAGCAGAGAGAGAGTTTTCATATTTAGGCTGAGAAACAGTAGCCTGGTGAGAGCGTCCTGATCTGGCGAGCTCCGGTTCTCTCCTCCCAGATCAGTCTGACATCTTGAGATAGAGAAAATTTGGAGCCGTTCACCAAACGACCAACCAATCAGCGTTGGTTTTGAGGTGGGTTAGGTGGTGATAGACAGATGGTTTATCCAATCAGCTAACTAGGATTTTCAGACAGCGGTAGCCCTAATTCTGTTAGCTGCTCACTAATGCTTTTTCCTCTTGGATCCTTCTTTTGGAATATGGACCAGGAACCTGAAATGAGGCCTTTTATTCCTAAATTGTCGTTACACAAACAGCAAATCTCCTTTACCGACATGTTGCTAGCTTGCTAAGCTAACGAGCTATGCTTTGCCTGCAGCAGCAGCAGGGCCTTGTGGTTGTATTTTCATACGCTTCATGGATCTGATTGGTTGATTTGGCCCGTCTATCACCAACTATAGGTGATAGACAGATGGTTTATCCAATCAGCTAACCAGGATTTTCGCCCCTTCCCAAAAGTTCTCCAACGGAAAGTTCCAAGATGGATATGCCAACCAAATGGGAAGCGATCCATCTGGTAGGAGTCAGGTTAGAGAAACGGGTTGTTGTTAAAAAAAATTAATTGTTAAAAAAATACAACAAAAAGAGTACAAAAAATTTCAAAGAATCTGAACAAAAAGCTACCAAAAGTTAAAAAAGTGACATACAGTACCTTGGTGTGATTCAATTTTCATGTTAAACTAAAAGGATCTTACTCTTTAACTAAAAGGTCTATCTCTGTAGAGATCCATCCATCCTATAATGTTGTCAGACACTTTTTTTGCACGTTAGCGTACATACTCGCTAAATACTGGACCAATGTCAAAGATTGTTGTTCCCATCAGTCACTTAGACACAGAAGCATGGGAATATAGGGGTCCAGGTTGATAAAAATCAAAGTTACCCCAGAATATATTGATTAATGCAGTTTTAGGGGAATGTTTAAGACTATTATCACCAGGTTCACATTTTTAAAAGAGAGAAGAGCAGAATAATGTGCATAAAATTACAGTTTATTTAATTATTTTTTGTTAATCTTCTGTTCATTGTTCACCTGTACTCGTTTCACTCCGACCACATTAAAGCCAAGTGATAATTAGTTTCTGTCAGGACACATTCAGAAACAAGATCTCACTCAGAACACCATGGATGGATTTTTTTTCAAAGTTTGTATGCGTGTGGAAGCACCAGAGACACAAAATAAAGCCCCAAATCCCAGAAAAAGGTTTTTTATTCATAATATGGGCACTTTAATATTCAAAAACAGTGTTTTTCAATCACTGCGAGTGACTCCGAAGCCTGATAGTGAAGAGCATCACTGTAAACTATCCTGGGGCTGTTCTAGGATCAGACATTTAATTTAATTTAATTAGACCCTGCTAAATCAGTTATTTCATTAGCCGATAATCTCTGAGCTACTGAACAACAACTTCAGCTAATGTTTTTTGACCCTATGATCAGGGGATGCACCAAATCCAGGATTCAGCTTCTGATTTGGCTGAATCAGAAGGCGGTTTCCGCTGAACCTTAGAATATTTTTCCAGCGAACCAAACCCTACGCTTGCAGTAGTGACGGCGCCGTTGATTATGGGAAGGTGTTTAAGTAGGTGGAGCGTTCAATGCAGTAGGCTGTGAGGAAGTGGACATGGATCTGGTTCAATGCTGTAGGCTGTGAGGAAGTGGACATGGATCTGGTTCAATGCTGTAGGCTGTGAGGAAGTGGACATGGATCTGGTTCAATGCAGTAGGCTGTGAGGAAGTGGACATGGATCTGGTTCAATGCAGTAGGCTGTGAGGAAGTGGACATGGATCTGGTTCAATGCAGTAGGCTGTGAGGAAGTGGACATGGATCTGGTGAGCAGAAGTTGTTGTTGTTTGGCAGAACTTTCAGTCAAAAGAAAGCCATTCAAGTCCAGCTACATGTTCAATCTGTTCAATGCTGATTGGTCTGGTGGTGGTGAGGACCCTAAACTATACACAACATGGCCGCTGTTACAACATCTGGTCTGAAACATCTGGAAGAATACGAGTTGTGCATGAAGGAATCTCCAGACAGCAGCCAGAATGCAGCAACTTCAGGTACAGCAAAGGAAGGACAGTCACTGCTAAAAACTGGAAGTGTTTCCTTGATTTTGTAGTGGTATCTATCTAACTTAGCACCTCTCTCTCTCTCTGGTCTTTCTCTAGCTCGCTCCACCACTTTGTTTATCTAACGTTAGCACCTCTCTCTCTCTCTCTCTCTCACTGTTCTTTCATTAGCTCGCTCCACCACTTTGTTTATCTAACGTTAGCATCTCTCTCTCTCTCTCTCTGTCTCTCTCTCTGGTCTTTCTCTAGCTCGCTCCACCACTTTGTTTATCTAACGTTAGCACCTCTCTCTCTCTCTCTCTCTGGTCTTTCTCTAGCTCGCTCCACCACTTTGTTTATCTAACGTTAGCATCTCTCTCTCTCTCTCTGTCTCTCTCTCTGGTCTTTCTCTAGCTCGCTCCACCACTTTGTTTATCTAATGTTAGCATCTCTCTCTCTCTCTCTCTCTCTCTCTGGTCTTTCTCTAGCTCGCTCCACCACTTTGTTTATCTAATGTTAGCACCTCTCTCTCTCTCTCTCTCTCTCTCTCTGGTCTTTCTCTAGCTCGCTCCACCACTTTGTTTATCTAATGTTAGCACCTCTCTCTCTCTCTCTCTCTCTCTCTCTCTGGTCTTTCTCTAGCTCGCTCCACCACTTTGTTTATCTAACGTTAGCATCTCTCTCTCTCTCTGTCTCTCTCTCCATCTCTCTCTCTCTCTCTCTCTCTCTCTCTCACTGTTCTTTCTCTAGCTCGCTCCACCATTTTGTTTTATCTAACGTTAGGTTTAAATTGTCTCTGATCGACACTTGGGTTGAAAACGAAAAAGATGGCACCACACAAAGTACATTTAAATTATTTACATACATCTAAATTAATCGGACTCAGTCTCTATAACGATCATAACAAAACCTCCACATCGATGATGAAGTCAAATCAGTTTCACTTTTTACAACCTCAGACTCACATCATATCTTCAGTCTTTCACTTTGACAAGCCAAAGCAAAGTTTTAGCATTTAAAAAAAAGAAGGATTAAAAAACCCGCCAGTACAACTTCACACCAAGGGGGTGAGCGAGCGTCTGGAACGCGTAGCTCCTACGGCGCCATTTTGTTGCTACCAAGCCATCACCTCCTGTGAGCATCCCATTGACTCCCATTCATTCTGACGTCACTTTGACAGAGAATAACTTTACATCTGAAGCGTTTAAAGACTCTATTTGTCCGTTGTTTATTTCTAAAGAAACACGACAATGTATAAAAGGCTCCATTACCTTGTAGCTCACGTTATGGCTCCGTAGCAGACGCTTTTATAAAAATAGGCTAACGATTGGGTCATAACCACGAGACTTACTGTCACACAGTAGAGGAATTACCGTATAGTACAGGAGAAGCTCTCAGGCAGTTTGGACTTCCATTAGCTGTTTAGGTTTAATTACTAATGTTAACTAGCATGTTAGTGATCAGTAATTAGCCTGTGTCTATGTTATCTCCTTACATATACCTACACTCTTCGTCTCTGTAAGATTGGGAATGATTGAGATTTCTCTCGGCACAGCTACCAGAAGACTTCACACTTTCAGACACGTTGCTCACGTCACATCTACGTCTTCAAGCTCAGTTGGAGGCTGCTCAGTAACGCTCAGCCAGCACCGGGAAAGAGACTTCTGATATCCTTCACTGGTCTCAGACCAGAGACACGGGGTCTATTGGTCCAGTTTATATATATCAATGCTTCACACCAGGGGCCTATACCATGAAGCTGGTTTAGGTGGCTAGCCAGCTATGTTTCAGTTTAGTTTCCACCAACCCTGAGTTTTAGGTACTATGAAAGTAGCTCGGCTTTAATCGGTGTTCGTTGCCATGGTATCTTACGCTGCACGGCTAACCTGCTCCGGGGCAGGTTATGTTCTGGATTTGAGATCTCAGTCTGAAGTTTGACCAATCAGCGGTGAGCAAAGAAACATATAGGTGACGTAATTAATTCAGCTGCTGTTCTCTGTTGCAATCATTGCAATGGCTTCACCTTTTGCTGCAAAGAAGTGTTTGTGATAAAATATTCACAACAATAATAAAAGGTTGTGATAAATACTCACCACTTTGAATTATATTTCTATATTTTGTCTTGATCTGCTGCCAAGAACGTTTGGAGTTGGGGTTGCATCTAAAAATCAATTAATATTAATCTTTCTTAGGATGTCAAAGCCAATACATTCACATTTTACAAACATACATATATATATATATATATATATATATATATATATATATATATATATATATATATATATATATATACACACATTTTCATTTTATTTAATACATTTTTAATATGATTAGCCTATATTCATAATTTCACATTAATGGCCTATAGAATGTATTTCTTTAACTTACGCATTAACGCAATCAGCAATCTTCCTCCAAGATTGTTCTCTTGCTTTGGCAGCAGAGACGGTATTACTGCGTGCTTGAAAAACATTTTTATATTCTAAAATAATTTCTTGCTCCTTCGCGGAAAAAATATATTGCTCTCGCTCTATCCATATTGAACGTGATTGGTTGTTCGGTGCCGACGTCACTCTTTTATGTGCACGCGCGCGGGGAGTAATCAGAGTTTAAGGATCAAAGCCTGAGTTAACAGAGAAAATTGATAAGCTGCGTCATGGTACCAATAAAGCCTGATTGCATCGGTTTGGTTTTGTCAACTCTAAACCAATCCTGCAACCCTGAGTTTGTTCAACTACCATCATGGTACAGGCCCCAGATCTCCATCAACGTCAACAAAAAAACATTTGATTTCATCTCATTTTATTGATATTTTTTTCCAAATCCGAACACAGGAAGTACAAAGCTTCGGTCATGTTCTGTCCCGTTGCGAGAGGAAACGAGTCGTACAGTTAGTGCATTCGATCCTAAAACGATGAAAAAATAGATTTGACTAAGCAGAGCAAGTGCTACATAAGGAGATGATGAGGTAAATCTGTCCAGGAAGAAGATACACAAACAGATGAACGGATGCAGTGAGAGAAACAAACAGTCCACACATATTATTATTATTAATATTATTATCATCAATATATACACATCAGATGCATAGAATACTTTTTCTCAAATCCATTTTTATACATAAATACCTACTTTGTTTTCCAAAAAGACACAACAACAAAAAACTACCCAGCAGACTGAAAAACTGGTTTCTGATTCTGCAGCTTTGAGAAACATTGAAGGGTAACTACTGATTTCTTTTCCACCCTGGACCCTATGTTCCTATGTGTTTGTGTCTATAAGTGACTGATGGGAACAACAGTCTTTGACATTGGTCCAGTATTAAGTGAGATTGCTGCGAAACAAGCTACAATGTAAGTTAACAGGACAATTGTCCAGCTTGTATTTACCTGACAGACTCAGATTAATATTGTAAGTGTCTGACAACATGATGGAAAGGATCCCTATAGAGATAGACCTTTTAAAACCTCTTTGAGACCTTTCTGTTTAACCAGAAACAGCTCTGAAGTTGCTAGCGCTAAACCCACCAGACTCCATTTAAAAAAGCAATACTCTTAGCGTGTATAGAGCCAGCATATTTTCACATGTAAATCAGTCAACTATGTGTTTATTTCTACCAAAACTAGAGTTGTGATGGTTGGACAAAGTGGAAAGAGGACCCAAAACGGCTTTTCATTGTTTTATTTTGTGTCTGTCGACTTTGAATGAAGTGTGTTTTATGGTGCTTAAATCACTGTTTATTTACATGGAGTCTGGTGGGTTTAGCGAACGCAATTTCACGGATGTTTTTATGTTAAAAAATAGGATCTTACTCTTTAACAGAAAGGTCGATCTCCTTAGAAATCCTTCACATAATGTTATTAGACACTCAGAATAACAATCTGAGTCTGTCAGGTAAATACAAGCTGGACAATTGTCCTATTAACTTACATCGTAGCTTGTTTCTCCGCTGCGGATTGCAGCGATCTCGCTTAATACTGGACCAATGTCAAAGATTGTTGTTCCCATCAGTAACTTAGACAGAAACACATAGGAACATAGGGTTGAAAGGTTGAAAAAACACGGTAGTTACCCTTTAAACCCCTCGGTAAAAAACAACGAGAATATTCCTTCAGGACGCATGATTGTTTCATGATTTTATGGTTTGGTGTGTTTTGGCTGTTAAAGGTCCCATGGCATGAACATGTCACTTTATGAGGTTTTTTAACATTAATATGAGTTCCCCCAGCCTGTCTATGGTCCCCCAGTGGCTAGAAATGGTGATAGGTGTAAACCCAGCCCTGGGTATCCTGCTCTGCCTTTGAGAAAATGAAAGCTCAGATGGACCAATCAGGAGTCTTCTCCTTATGAGGTCATAAGGAGCAAGGGGACCACTAAGGCCTATATAAGAGACTTCAGATACAGTATATTAGGGGACCACTAAGGTCTATATAAAAGCATCCAAAAAGCACCATGTCATGGGACCTTTAAGAGTGTAGGGTTTGAACTATTTTAGTTTTCACTTGTTGGACTTCAGACGTGACTACGCCTTCTTAGTTCATTTATTTGAAGAGATTTTTCTTTTTATTTAGTCATTTTGATGTGGGATTTGTTATAGAAATCTACATCTTTTTTTGATATTTTTTTGCAAAAGTTTATAGCAATAAAAGGAATATTTTGTCACTTATTTGCCTGCAGCTCATCCTGAGAAAATCGCATCGTGGACTTAAAATCCTAAATCGTATAAAACCGTGTGATGAAGAAGAAAAATATGACATATTGTCAGGCTTGGCAGAGACTTGGGTTGTTTTTCATCCAGGGTGTTTTTTTAAAAACAGCAAAAATGAAACGTTGCTTAAAGAAGATTTCAAGTTCCTCCGACAGAAAGTTTGACTTTTAAATTTTTGTACAAATTAAAGTCCGACTGTTAAAAAATAATGTGATGTTCAGCACGTTCCATGATTTATTTTGAGTCGAAGAAATGTTTTAATGTTGCTCTTTTGTCGCTGAACTTTTCCTACATTTCCCAGAATGCTTTTTTAAAGAAAAGACAGAGAATGAAAGTAAATGCCTTCAGGCGGTCTTTGTCAACTTCTAAAGCCAAAAACTTTAGCTTTACCACCTGAAAATTGATAAATAACATGTATTTAGTTCCTGAAGGTTTCTATCATAATTTAAATTAGACGGGTACTTGAATGCCTCGCCATTTAAACATTGATGATATGATTATTTTGATAGCATATGTTAGCAACAACTACATATCCCATGAGGCTTTTGGCAGAAAGACAAGTTTGAAATATCGTTGTTGAATGAAAACGAAACGAAAACAGCCCCGAACCCACCATCATCAAACCCACCAGACTCCATGTAAATAATCAGGACTTTTAGCGTGTATAGAGCCAGCATATCTCCACCAGACTCCATGTAAATAATCAGGACTTTTAGCGTGTATAGAGCCAGCATATCTCCACCAGACTCCATGTGAATAATCAGGACTTTTAAAGTGTATAGAGCCAGCATATTTCCACCAGACTCAATGTAAATAATCAGGACTTTTAGCGTGTATAGAGCCAGCATATCTCCACCAGACTCCATGTAAATAATCAGGACTTTTAGCGTGTATAGAGCCAGCATATTTCCACCAGACTCCATGTAAATAATCAAGACTTTTATCATCGTAAAACACACTTCATTGAAAGTGGACAGAAACTAAATAAAACTACCAAATGCTGTCTTGGTTCATCTTTCCACTGTTCCAACAATCAACACTCTGGTTTGGTTTAAATAAATCCTTAATTCACCCATTTACATGTGGAGATATGCTGGCTCTATACACGCTAAAAGTCCTGATTATTAACATGGAGTCTGGTGGAGTTTGGTGATGGTGATTTCAGGGCAGTTTCATGTTAAACTAAAAGGATCTATCTCTATCTCTGTAGGGATCCTTTCCATAATAAAATACCAGAGTTACCCTTTAACCAGTTGACATAGACCAGCTTGTGTATTCCTGTCAACGTCAAACTTAAATTGTGTTTCTCAGGATGTAAAACCGGCTTTCTATGACTGATACAAAGGGACAAAATCGGACATTTTGCTGTACTTAAAGTCACAAAACATGACTAAATGGAGACTGGAATGTAAAGAACAGCCAGATGCTTTTTTTTGTTTAACCCTTGTGTTGTCCTCCCGGAGTCAATATTAACCCTCTTTTAGACACTGATTTTATGTTCATGTTGCTTTTTCCCCACGTTATGCTTGCTTTTTTTTATGTTTTTGTCACTTATTTCCATTAACACCAGTATATTCAACACTAGACCTATTTATTTGCACTAGTTTTACACTTATTTTTTGGAATTCATGGTCAATACACCTCATTTATATGACATTTTCTAATTCTTGTGTAAGAAAAAAGCAGAAATTATGAATGATTTGGACTAATGGTTAAGATCAGACAAATGAAGGTAATAGATACTAAAAGTTTAGTTTAGGATAACGCTATAAAATTGAATACAACACCCAAAATTCAATCAAAGTAGAGATCTGATCCTTCATTTCCTTTTGTGAAGAGCGTCCGTGTTATTTTGGAACAATTTGGTTAAAGGTCCCATGGCATGAAAAATGTCACTTTATGAGTTTTTTTTTTAACATTAATATGAGTTCCCCCAGCCTGCCTATGGTCCCCCAGTGGCTAGAAATGGTGATAGGTGTAAACTAAAAATGAAAGCTCAGATGGACCAATCAGGAATCTTCTCCTTATGAGGTCATAAGGAGCAAGAGGACCACTAAGGTCTATAGGAGACTACAGATAAAGTATTAGAGGACCACTAAGGTCTATAAGAGACTTCAGATACAGTATTAGAGGACCACTAAGGTCTATATAAAAGAGACTTCAGATACAGTATTAGGGGACCACTAAGGTCTATATAAGAGACTTCAGATACAGTATTAGGGGACCACTAAGGCCTATATAAAAGCATCCAAAGAGCACCATGTCAAGGGAC
>CM046796.1:1832615-1842615 GCA_025617405.1 Perca schrenkii
TATCTCCACCAGATTCCATGTAAATAATCAGGACTTTTAGCGTGTATAGAGCCAGCATATCTCCACCAGACTCCATGTAAATAATCAGGACTTTTAGCGTGTATAGAGCCAGCATATCTCCACCAGACTCCATGTAAATAATCAGGACTTTTAGCGTGTATAGAGCCAGCATATCTCCACCAGACTCCATGTAAATAATCACTACTTTTAGTGTGTATAGAGCCAGCATATTTCCACCAGACTCCATGTAAATAATCAGGACTTTTAGCGTGTATAGAGCCAGCATATCTCCACCAGACTCCATGTAAATAATCACTACTTTTAGCGTGTATAGAGCCAGCATATCTCCACCAGACTCTATGTAAATAATCAGGACTTTTAGCGTGTATAGAGCCAGCATATCTCCACCAGACTCCATGTAAATAATCAGGACTTTTAGCGTGTATAGAGCCAGCATATCTCCACCAGACTCCATGTAAATAATCAGGACTTTTAGCGTGTATAGAGCCAGCATATCTCCACCAGACTCCATGTAAATAATCAGGACTTTTAGCGTGTATAGAGCCAGCATATTTCCACCAGACTCCATGTAAATAATCAGAACTTTTAGCGTGTATAGATCCAGCATATTTCCACCAGACTCCATGTAAATAATCACTACTTTTAGCGTGTATAGAGCCAGCATATTTCCACCAGACTCCATGTAAATAATCAGGACTTTTATTTCGTTTCCCATGTTAACATGTTAGAGCATGTTAGAGACGTTTCTGCAAAGACATAGAAAACGCCACACAACTGACACGCCAGGCTTATGCCACGCAGCCAGTGTGTAGCTGGCCTTAGCCTGTATGGAGCCAGCATGTGTTGATGCCTTTTTGTCCCTTATTCCTGCGTTTTTGTAGCTTTTTAGCTTTTTTTTATGTAGGCCTCAGTGGTCCCCTAATACTGTATCTGAAGTCTCTTTTATATAGACCTTAGTGGTCCCCTAATACTGTATCTGAAGTCTCTTTTATATAGACCTTAGTGGTCCCCTAATACTGTATCTGAAGTCTCTTTTATATAGACCTTAGTGGTCCCCTAATACTGTATCTGAAGTCTCTTTTATATAGACCTTAGTGGTCCTCTAATACTGTATCTGAAGTCTCTTTTATATAGACCTTAGTGGTCCCCTAATACTGTATCTGAAGTCTCTTTTATATAGACCTTAGTGGTCCCCCTAATACTGTATCTGAAGTCTCTTTTATATAGACCTTAGTGGTCCCCCTAATACTGTATCTGAAGTCTCTTTATATAGACCTTAGTGGTCCTCTAATACTGTATCTGAAGTCTCTTTTATATAGACCTTAGTGGTCCCCCTAATACTGTATCTGAAGTCTCTTTTATATAGACCTTAGTGGTCCCCCTAATACTGTATCTGAAGTCTCTTTTATATAGACCTTAGTGGTCCCCTAATACTGTATCTGAAGTCTCTTTTATATAGACCTTAGTGGTCCTCTAATACTGTATCTGAAGTCTCTTTTATATAGACCTTAGTGGTCCCCTAATACTGTATCTGAAGTCTCTTTTATATAGACCTTAGTGGTCCCCTAATACTGTATCTGAAGTCTCTTTTATATAGACCTTAGTGGTCCCCTAATACTGTATCTGAAGTCTCTTTTATATAGACCTTAGTGGTCCCTCTAATACTGTATCTGAAGTCTCTTTTATATAGACCTTAGTGGTCCCCTAATACTGTATCTGAAGTCTCTTTTATATAGACCTTAGTGGTCCCCCTAATACTGTATCTGAAGTCTCTTTTATATAGACCTTAGTGGTCCTCTAATACTGTATCTGAAGTCTCTTTTATATAGACCTTAGTGGTCCCCTAATACTGTATCTGAAGTCTCTTTTATATAGACCTTAGTGGTCCCCTAATACTGTATCTGAAGTCTCTTTTATATAGACCTTAGTGGTCCTCTAATACTGTATCTGAAGTCTCTTTTATATAGACCTTAGTGGTCCCCTAATACTGTATCTGAAGTCTCTTTTATATAGACCTTAGTGGTCCCCTAATACTGTATCTGAAGTCTCTTTTATATAGACCTTAGTGGTCCCTCTAATACTGTATCTGAAGTCTCTTTTATATAGACCTTAGTGGTCCCCTAATACTGTATCTGAAGTCTCTTTTATATAGACCTTAGTGGTCCCTCTAATACTGTATCTGAAGTCTCTTTTATATAGACCTTAGTGGTCCCCTAATACTGTATCTGAAGTCTCTTTTATATAGACCTTAGTGGTCCCCCTAATACTGTATCTGAAGTCTCTTTTATATAGACCTTAGTGGTCCCCTAATACTGTATCTGAAGTCTCTTTTATATAGACCTTAGTGGTCCCCTAATACTGTATCTGAAGTCTCTTTTATATAGACCTTAGTGGTCCCCTAATACTGTATCTGAAGTCTCTCTCTTTCCCGAAATTCAGCCTTGGTGCAGTTTTACAGCCAGTAGAGCCATGGGACCTTTAAAATTTGGCCAGCTTCTGTATTTTTACTCCTTTCTGCCGATGACAGCCATAAAACATGCATGTGAGTTAATATCTGTTGGCTGTAAAACATGTTGCAACCTGAGCTCTTAGTCAGCACGGTGACTTCTTCTTCCAAATCGTACGAAGAAATCTAATATGTATCGTAATATTCTGACTTTTATTATCTTCATTTTTTGTGGGGGGGATTAAATCTTATCAAATGGGCGTGCGCAGTCTAATTTGTGTGATGTTTTTTAAGAGTTTTTGGCTCAGAGCCCTGTGATTGGTTAAAGGAACACAGACTGCTCGATCATTATTTTTCTATAAAAGTGCAATGATTGCAAAAGTTAAATTTATTGCTAACTGCTGATTGATGGATTACTCTCTCTCTCTCTCTCTCTCTCTATCTCTCTCTCCCTCCCTGTCTCTCTCTCTCTCTCTCTCCCTCCCTGTCTGTCTTTCTCCCTCTCCCTCTCCCTCTCCCTCTCCCTCTCCCTCTCCCTCTCCCTCTCCCTCCCCCTCTCTCCCTCTCTCCCTCCCTCCCTCCCTCTCCCTCCCTCCCTCCCTCCCTCCCTCTCCCTCCCTCCCTCCCTTTTCCCAGCTCATAAATAATCGTGGGATGATTCACATCGATTCTCTGGCGTCAGGACTGGTGTTGCCGCGGCGCCCTGATGACAAACGCTGTCAGTCAACGCTGAGAAGAAGGCGTCTCAGCGCTGACTCACTTCCCCTCCATCCCTCCATCCCTCCATCACTGCTCTGATCTGGATCCCAGCCAGACGCCCTGAAGCACCCGCTGACGTCACATCAGCGCTGACCTCATCTTCGCTGCTGTAACCCCCGGTGATGAGCGGGACGAGCTGCAGCTGTCGGTTATTGAGCAAGGCACTGACACTGGCAGAGGCTACGGTTCGATTTCACACTTGTACGACTGTAAAGGGGCAGTACAGAAGTCTGCTCAGTGTGGTTGGATGAGCTACTCTGTTAGCTGCAGTAGACGGCGACATGCTATACTATGACTTTTTATGACTTTTTTTGACTTTTTTTGACATACTATAACATGACTTTCAACATACTATATTATGACTTTTTGGATTTTTTTTGACATACTATGACTTTTTATGACTTTTTCGACATGCTATACTTTGACTTTTTATGACTTTTTTCAACATACTATACTATGACTTTTTATAACTTTTTCGACATACTATACTATGACTTTTTATAACTTTTTTGACATGCTATACTATGACTTTTTATGACTTTTTTTGACATACTATACAATGACTTTTTATGAATTTTTTTGACATACTATAACATGACTTTTGACATGCTACAGTGTGACTTTTTTGATTTTTTTCGACATACTATAATATGACTTTTTATGACCTTTTATGATTTTTTCGACCTACTATATTATGACTTTTTATGACCTTTTATGTTTTTTTCGACATACTATACTATGACTTCTTATGATTTTTTCAACATACTATACACTGAACTTTTATGACTTTTTTCGACATACTATACTATGACTTTTTATGACTTTTTTGACATACTATAATATGACTTTTTTGATTTTTTTGGACATACTATACTATGACTTTTTTGATTTTTTTCGACATACTATAATATGACTTTTTTGACTTTTTTCAACATACTATAATATGACTTTTTATGACTTTTTTCAACATACTATATTATGACTTTTTATGACTTTTTTCAACATACTATAATATGACTTTTTATGACTTTTTTCAACATACTATATTATGACTTTTTATGACTTTTCGACATACTATACTATGACTTTTTATAACTTTTTCGACATACTATCCTATGACTTTTTATGACTTTTTTCAACATACTATATTATGACTTTTTTGACTTTTTTCAACATACTATAATATGACTTTTTATGACTTTTTTCAACATACTATATTATGACTTTTTATGACTTTTTTCAACATACTATAATATGACTTTTTATGACTTTTTTCAACATACTATATTATGACTTTTTATGACTTTTTCAACAAACTATACTATGACTTTTTCTAACTTTTTTTGACATACTATACTATGACTTTTTATGACTTTTTTGACATACTAAACTATGACTTTTTCGACATTCTATACTATGACTTTTTATAACTTTTTCGACATACTATCCTATGACTTTTTATGACTTTTTTCGACATACTATACTATAACTTTTTATGACTTTTTTCAACATACTATACTATGACTTTTTCTAACTTTTTTTGACATACTATACTATGACGTTTTTATGACTTTTTTGACATACTAAACTATGACTTTTTCGACATTCTATACTATGACTTTTTCGACATACTACACGTTTACTTTTTCACGAAAAAAGTCATAAAAAAGTCAAAATTGTATTCACTTGTTCATACATTAAAGCATCAATAGTTTGTTCATACTTTTTTGGAAGATAATTTGTCTGTCATGAAAAATAAATCCATTCATTCCTTCATATATTTTGGAGGAAGTCATGCCAAAATCACTGTTTTATTACGTTTATCGACATACTATAATATGAATTTTATTGAAATACTATTCTATGCAACCTTCTGCCTTCCAATCATTCTCTTATTACCGTGAGCTATCTCACCTGACACAGGTGACTAAAGTGTCTTTGCGTTTTTGACTTCTTCACACGAGAGTCACTGATAGTTAATACAGTAATTCATAAAAAATATCATTAAAAAGTAACTTAAGAACCTTTTTCGACATACTCTACTACGACTTCATGACTTCTCATGTCATTTTCATGACTTTTCATGTAATTTTTATGACTTTTTACGGCATGCCAGAAAGAAATCACAGTATATTCTGCTATTTTTATCTATCATCTCACTTATAATCAGTTTTGTTAATCCTTGTTGTTCATTTTGATTCTTCTCTGTACAGTGATTGTCATGTCTTAATATTCTTATCCACATAACAGATAAATTGTTGCCTCTTGCTCTTCATCCTACCCTCCCCCTTGTTTCCCATGATGCCTTTTACCTGCGTCTCGGTCAGACAAAGCCCGCTGGCGAGCTGCTTCCTCTCGGCTCCGACTACGTAGTGATTTTTCTCAAAGGCTCGCTCCAGACGGAGCAGCTGAGAGGGCGAGAAGGCCGTCCGGATCCTTTTGGGTTTCCTGGAGAACGGCCCGTGAAGCAGCATGTTCTCCGGGCTGCCGTCCTCCCCTGAGAGAAGAGATTAACAAACACAAACCTTCGTTATCGCATCTTTTTTTTGGTCATAAGTTCTGGTGTGATGTATTTCAGTGGCTTGGTCTGGTTTATAACTTGGACATCGGCCCTGACCCAGAGCTGGCGCTCCTTGGGTGCTCGGAGAACGCTCTCAGGTACTCGCCTGAGATACAACGAGCACTAATGCTTGGCATGGTTGCTGCAAAGAAAATGATTCTCCAGTCCAGGGGACCTCGTTTATAAAACTGTGTGTAAAATCTACAGTACAGGCCAAAAGTTTGGACACACCTTCTCATTCAATGTGTTTCTTTATCTTCATGACTATTTACATTGTAGATTCTCACTGAAGGCATCAAAACTATGAATGAACACATATGGAATTATGTACTTAACAAAAAAGTGTGAAATAACTGAAAACATGTCTTATATTTTAGATTCTTCAAAGTAGCCACCCTTTGCTTTTTTTGATAACTCTGCAAACCCTTGGTGTTCTCTCAATGAGCTTCATGAGGTAGTCACCTGAAATGGTTTTACCTTCACAGGTGTGCTTTGTCAGGGTTCATTAGTGGAATTATTTCTCTTATTATAAAATACAGTAAGATCATACTTCACGTAGGGGGTAATGGTCGTAAATCGGAGATCACTAAATTGAATGTTGAGTCACTTTGTGCATACGCAAAGACAATGTCGGACTCAGTAGTTTTCTCTGGACCCCTGCCAAACCTGACTAATGATGAAATGTACAGCCGTACGTCATCCTTCCACCGCTGGTTGTCGGGGTGGTGCCCAGCTAATGATGTGGGCTATGTGAATAACTGGGGGGCGTTCTGGGGAAAGCCTGGTCTGATGGAGAGAGACGGCATTCATCCCACCTGGGACGGAGCTGCTCTCATATCAAAAAAATCTGACCGAGTTTATCAGACATAAACCATGACAACCCAAGCTTGATATTAGTAATCAGAGGTGCAGTATTACGCGCCCCTCTGTGCTTCCGTTGGAGCAGTCACCCACTCATAGTCTAATAAGCACGGTGTCTGTTCCCCGACTTAGATCGGTTAAATCAAAGGTAAACAAAAGATGCGCTATACCTAACAACCTAATTGGAATTAAAACGACTGCAACGATAGAACAAAATAGGAAAATTAGATGTGGACTATTAAATATTAGATCTCTGTCTTCTAAAGCAGTATTGGTAAACGAGTTGATATCAGATAATAACATTGACTTATTTTGTCTTACTGAAACCTGGCTGGGCCATGATGACTATGTTAGTCTAAATGAAGCCACTCCTCCCAGTCATATTAATGCTCAAATTCCTAGAGGCTCAGGCCGAGGAGGAGGAGTTGCAGCCATCTTTGATGCAAGCCTGTTAATTACTCCTAAACCTAAATTAAATTATAACTCCTTTGAAAGTCTTGTTCTTAATCTTCAACATCCAAAATGGAAAACATTACAGCCAATTATATTCGTTGTTATTTACAGGGCTCCAGGTCCGTATTCTGAATTTTTATCTGAATTCTCAGAGTTTTTATCATGTTTAGTCCTTAAATCAGACAAAGTACTTATTGTAGGTGATTTTAATATCCATGTGGACGTTGACAGCAATAGCCTTACTACTGCTTTCAACTCATTACTGGATTCAATCGGTTTCAGTCAGAGTGTGCACAAGGCGACGCACTGTTTTAACCACACCCTCGACCTTGTGCTGGCATATGGTATTGAAATTGAGGATTTAATAATATTTCCGCAGAATTCGGTATTATCAGATCATTCTTTAATCACTTTCGAATTCTTACTACCTGACTATATTAAATTAGATAAAAGCTTCTACACCAGATGCCTATCTGACAGTGCTATAGCTAAATTTAAAGAAGATATTCCAACAGCATTCAACTCTATGTCATGCCTTAACATAACAGAGGACCTCTATGTTAACCTCAGTCCCTCTCAAATTGATACATTTGTAGACGGTGCTACGACTTGCCTACGGACGACCTTAGACTCCGTTGCTCCCCTGAAAAAGAAGATGATGAAGCAAATGAAATTAGCTCCTTGGTATAACTCCCAAACTCGCAAATTAAAACAAATCTCGCGAAACCTTGAACGTAAGTGGCGTTCCACAAAAGTGGAAGAATCCCGTTTGGATTGGCAAGAAAGTCTCAAAACCTATAGGAAGGCCCTAAGAAAGGCCAGATCAAACTATTACTCATCATTAATAGAAGAAAACAAGAACAACCCAAGGTTTCTGTTCAGCACTGTAGCCAGGCTGACAGCCTGATAGCCCCAGCTCTACTGAGCCATCTATTCCTCTAGCTCTGAGTAGTGATGACTTTATGAGCTTCTTTAATGATAAAATTACAACAATTAGAGATAAAATCCGTCACCTTTTGCCCTCAACTTTTAACGGTTTACCTTTAAACGCAGAGTCGCTAGAAATAACGACTAGTCCCAACATATACTTAGACTGCTTTTATCCTATAGACCAACAATTAATGTTAAAGATATCCTCAGCTAAACCATCTACCTGTCTCTTAGGCCCCATCCCAACGAGATTACTCAAAGAAGCGTTACCCGTGGTAAACACTTCATTACTAGATATGATCAATATGTCCTTATTAACAGGTTATGTACCGCAGTCATTTAAAGTAGCTGTGATAAAACCTCTTCTGAAAAAACCCACCCTAGATCCTGAGGTCTTAGCAAACTATAGACCTATATCTAACCTTCCCTTTCTATCCAAGATCCTTGAGAAGGTGGTTGCTAATCAGTTATGTGATTTTTTTACATAGCAATAGTTTATTTGATGACTTTCAATCAGGATTCAGAAAGCATCATAGCACAGAGACGGCACTGGTGAAAATTACTAACGACCTTTTAACTGCTGCAGACAAAGGACTTGTCTCCATTCTTGTTTTACTAGATCTTAGTGCTGCATTTGACACTATTGACCATTCAATCCTGTTACAGAGATTGGAACACTTGGTTGGCATTAAAGGAATCGCACTAAGCTGGTTTAAGTCTTATTTCTCTGATCGATCTCAATTTGTTAATGTTAATGATAAATCCTCCAAGTACGTTAAAGTTAGCCATGGGGGTTCCTCAAGGCTCAGTGCTTGGACCAATTCTTTTCTCCCTATATATGCTTCCTCTAGGCAATATTATTAGGAAACACTCAATTAACTTTCACTGTTATGCAGATGACACCCAATTATACTTGTCAATCAAGCCAGACGAAACCAGTCAGCTAGCTAAATTTCAAGCGTGCATTAAAGATATAAAATCCTGGATGACATATAATTTTCTGATGTTAAACCCTAACAAAACTGAAGTTATTGTACTGGGATCTAAACACCTCAGAACCTCATTATCTAAAGACATAGCTACTCTGGATGGTATTGCCCTGGCCTCCAGCACGTTATTTTTGATCAGGATATATCCTTTAATGCCAATCTAAAACAAACCTCAAGAACAGCATTTTTTCATCTTCGTAACATTGCCAAAATTAGGAATATCCTGTCTCAAAACGACGCTGAAAAACTAGTTCATGCATTTGTTACGTCTAGGCTGGACTATTGTAATTCCCTACTGTCAGGTTGCTCATCTAAATCCCTTAAGACTCTCCAGCTGATCCAGAATGCTGCAGCGTGTGTTCTCACAAGAACTAAGAAAAGAGATCATATCTCTCCTGTATTAGCTTCTCTGCACTGGCTTCCTGTAAAATACAGGATTGAGTTTAAAATCCTTCTCTTGACCTACAAAGCTCTAAATGGTCTAGCACCATCATATCTACAAGAGCTCCTAATACCCTATTGTCCCACTAGAGCACTGCGCTCCCAGAATGCAGAGTTACTGGTGGTACCTAGAGTCTCTAAAAGTAGAATGGGAGCCAGAGCCTTCAGTTATCAGGCTCCTCTCCTATGGAACCAGCTCCCGATCTGGGTTTGGGTTGCAGAAACTGTAATCGCTTTCAAGAATGAACTTAAAACTCTTCTATTTGATAAAGCTTATAGTTAGGGAGTGAGGAGTTGCAGTGTTCACCTAACTGGCCCAACTGCTTCTCTTCGTAATTGTTAGATTAATAATACATAACAAAGTAGAGGGAGGCAGGCCAGCCAAGCCCGATCCGGCAGGGGGAGAGTTCTAAGCCCGAAAAAGCTACCTCTCCTTATGACCTGTCTCTCTTAGTTACGCTGTTATAGTTACGCTGTTATAGTTCTAGACTGCCGGGGGACTTCCTTCCTTTGACACACTGAGCTGCTCTCTCCTCTCCC
>CM046796.1:1850115-1857615 GCA_025617405.1 Perca schrenkii
AAGAAAGCCTTGCCACCCCTGCTGCCACCTCCAGTTGGCAGCAACAATATGATCAATTACGAGCGCGAATCTCCAAAGTCTGACTGCAGTCAGTCAAAAACTGTTTGCTTCCACCTCTCACACATCTGCCTCTCATCACCTGTGTCCTATCTTAATGCCTGTCCTGTGATAAAGCCCCTTACTTCTATCATACTTCTATATCTCCTAGAGATCACATTGTGTGGTCACTTATTCCTAATATACTTCTATCATACTTCTATATCTCCTAGAGATCACATTGTATGGTCACTTATTCCTAATATACTTCTATCATACTTCTATATCTCCTATTAAGTGAGATCACATTGTATGGTCACTTATTCCTAATATACTTCTATCATACTTCTATATCTCCTATTAAGTGAGATCACATTGTATGGTCACTTATTCCTAATATACTTCTATCATACTTCTATATCTCCTATTAAGTGAGATCACATTGTATGGTCACTTATTCCTAATATACTTCTATCATACTTCTATATCTCCTATTAAGTGAGATCACATTGTATGGTCACTTATTCCTAATATACTTCTATCATACTTCTATATCTCCTATTAAGTGAGATCACATTGTATGGTCACTTATTCCTAATATACTTCTATCATACTTCTATATCTCCTATTAAGTGAGATCACATTGTATGGTCACTTATTCCTAATATACTTCTATCATACTTCTATATCTCCTATTAAGTGAGATCACATTGTATGGTCACTTATTCCTAATATACTTCTATCATACTTCTATATCTCCTATTAAGTGAGATCACATTGTATGGTCACTTATTCCTAATATACTTCTATCATACTTCTATATCTCCTATTAAGTGAGGTCACATTGTATGGTCACTTATTCCTAATATACTTCTATCAGACTTCTATATCTCCTATTAAGTGAGGTCACATTGTATGGTCACTTATTCCTAATATACTTCTATCATACTTCTATATCTCCTATTAAGTGAGATCACATTGTATGGTCACTTGGACACTGATTGCATGAGATGAAGTGTGTCTGTATGAGTTTGTATATAGAGTGTTTAAATACTATTTCTCATCAAACTGTGATAACTGTGATTAAATTCAGTATATAAACGTCTGACATATGTTGCCACCCATCATAAATTCCTTCCCCCCCTCTCTCTCGCCACCCCATAAATATATTTCTAGCTCCGCCCCTGGGTTAAAGCATTTGATTGTTTTCCTCCGCTGACGTTGTCTTATGTTACAGAAACACAACCTCATTTGTTTATCAGACGCGTTTTCGGCTAACCTGTCGGCATGACAAAAAAAATAGCCGTTGCGTCTCTCTTTGTGTCTTCCGCTTTCGCTCCAAACCGACACCAGACCGCTGCTTTATTTTATTGAAATGTCAGGTACGTTTTTAATAAACTATATTTTACATAATAAACAAATCGGAGCACGAGTTCTTCAACCGACCGACATGCGACGCACGCAAACGAGATGGTTGATGATGGCGTGCAGAAAAACAGGCGCCACGTTGCTCGCGCCTTTTCAGCCCAACGTTAGAGAGGCTCATTCACATGCAAAGTCGGAGTCAGGAGCCGCGACTGATGGAGGTTTACCGGCTGGTTTCAAAATAAATAAATGAAAAAAGAAAAAAAAGAAAAGGGCTGGGCTTTGCAAATATGTCGGTTTAATTCGGTTGCATTTCAAATAAGCCGAGACTGCGCTTTAATGTAACGACAGAGGCGAGTTTGACACCTGAGGTCAGAGGTTGGTTACCAGCAGACATAGATAGATAGTCCAGGGGCCAGAAAGTAAAAATCCTGCCATGTTTTTGGATCTGCCTCTACATCTAGAACAGGTGTTTTCACTAACGAGCTCCTCTACCTGGTAGAGGAGCTCGTTAGTGATGGTTGGGACAAGGTCAAGGTCAAGGTCATTTATAGAGCACATTTAAAAGCCGTCACTACTGCCCCAAAGTGCTGTACAAATACTAAATACTGATAAACATTATAAAAAGCCAACTAATTAGCCAAAAAGAAGAAGTAAAAACCCACAAAAAACATAGTATCCCAGAAACAATAATAATTAAAACATATGTAAACATGATTACAAACAATATTCACAATGTCACAGCTCAGCTTGTGTTGAAAGCCTTGTTGAAAAGATGAGTTTTTAAAAGTGATTTAAAAGACTCGATAGAGCTCGCTGCTTTAATATTTAGGGGAAGAGGATTCCAGAGCTTAGGACCTGCAACTGAAAAAGCTCTGTCCCCTCTGGTTTTCAGTCTGGATCTGGGACAGTCCAAAAGAAGCTGATCATTTGACCTAAGTGCTCTGACTGGGGTATGTAAAATACACATATCAGCTAGATAAGAAGGTGCCAATCCATTTAAAGATTTAAAAACAAATAATAAAATCTTAAAATGGATTCTAAATAAAATCCAAAGCTGAATCCAGCTGCTGGACAGGATTTCTACTTTCTGGCACCTGGACTATACACCTCTGGTTGCCAGTGAAATTCAGAATCGATTTTAAAGTTTAAAATTTTTGTTTTTAAAGCACTCTATGGTCAAGCGCCTGCGTATATTTCCGATCTCCTGTCTACTTACTCTGCCACCAGAGCACTCAGGTCCACAACCCAATATCAAATCTCCTACCCTATATCAAAATCGATTATTACAATTTTTCTATCTCTGACTTATTATTATAACATTATTATTATTATTATTATTATATTATATTATTGGTATAACACATTTGATAGGAAAGAAAGGGTATGAAGGGGTAGGAGTACATAAGTTTTACTTCTTCCTACTCCTTGTGTAAATAGGTCTTTAAGTACAAGAAATTATGGAGTTTTATTTTTTTTTTAACTGCTCTTTCTTTTTACATTACTATTTTCTTTGGATGTTGTATTGTATTTACATGTTCAAAATAAAAGCTAAAAAAAAAAAAAAAAAAAAAAAAAATGTAATACAATTGCTAGTTTTAAATCAAATCTGAAGACGCATTTTTATTCTCTTGCTTTGTCCTTGATTCCTGTTTTTTTATTTTTTTTTACAAACATTGTTCCTTTGTTGTTTTATTCTATGTTACATTATTAATTCTTTCTTTGCCTATTTATATTCATGGTACCTCGCACATACGATTATGTATTTTTAAGGCATATTGTCTCTGCCTTCCCTGTTCTACCTGTAAAGCACTTTGGGTCAACTGTTGTTCGTTTAAATGTGCTTTACAAATAAAATGACTTGACTTGAGCCAAGGCGACGAACGCGCTGAAATAAAAACACATCACGGAATAAAAAAAGATTTTACAGTTTTTATATCAAAGTGTAAAGAGATAAAACGGCTGCAGGGAAACAGCAAACTGAACTCAAACAACAGAGGTCCAGCACTGGAATGTAACTAAGTACATTTACTCCATTACTGTAGTTACAGTATTTCTGAATTGCTAAAACACTAAAATCCATCTGCAAAACCCAAGTTGCAAGTGTACAAACCACTTTATTGATTGAATCACACAGTTTGCAGAACTTTAAACACTTCTCATGTGGTTAGACACAACTAGCAAATGGGAATCACTCTTTGTGCAAAACTGTAAACACATTGTCATTCACAAAACACATGTAGCATCGGGGTGCACTTCAACTCAAAATGGCACAACACAGCCCCCCAAAAGTGAAACACAAGCAACACACTGTTGTCATCGGTAACACACAAGCACTCAAAATTGAACACAACTGTTTCAAATCAGTAATGTGTTGCACCTAATCAGTAATCAGGATATAAAGCCATGTCAAAGCCAAATGGTGAGTCTCTCCACAATTGACCGTGTCCTGAAAGGCACCCTGATACCTGATAAGCCTACAGAGTACCATTTGAGAGAAATTCTGAAAGGGTAAAAGAGCTACGATATCAATATGTACAATTACAGTTTTTTCCAACTGCTTACACACAAACTCTTTTCATGTCACACGATTTTGGAAACCTCTCACTCAAAGTGCAAAACTACACAGCAAATCTCCAAAACCAGAAGCTATTTCTCAGCCTTTCACTCAGCTTTCAATTACATAAAACACTTTTTTCAAAACATTATTACACACAATTCTCTACCTCAGACACAAACGTCTAACAGGAAGTGACTTGCTATCCATTTCTAAACACAACCAATCAAAATGCTACGCTTATTTACCAGGTCACACACACACACACACACTCCTCACATTTGCAAACACATTATGTCATAACTGAACACTAACCAATCATTGCTTTAGTATAGGCCTATACAGAGGTCACAGGTCAGATTACCTGTTTTGAACAATGGATGCCAACAATAGAAAGAGAGTAAGAAGAGTAGGAGGAAGAGACAGGGGACAACAAGGAGGAGGAGGAGGAGGAGGAGGGAAGAAGAGGAAGAAGGAGAGCCATCTCTGATGAGATCAGGGCCACACTTATTCATCATGTGATCAACCAGGGATTGACCAATGAGAGAAGCCCATCTTGAGTAGCTTTACAGTGGCGTCCATACTGCATGCAACTATCTAATGACTATTTCAGCATTACTAATCAATCAGACTTTGTTTTGCACAAAGTGCATACAATTCTGTATCCCCCCCCCCACACACACACCCACCCTGACAAACACGCACACGGACACACACACACACACACACACACACACACACACACACACACACACACATACACAAATTCTTTATTCTAAAAATGATACCTTTGGTTTTCATATGTTTGTACTTTTGTTTTCTTGTTCCATGCTACTGTATACAACACTGAGCTACTCTTACTAACGTAATGGTTTGCCCAATAAATATTTTGTGTTTTACATTACATTGTTTTTTACAGGTGCACTTTTCAACCTCTCTCAGCAGATGACTTTCTCTCTAGAACATTGTAAATGTAGATATAAGCCTATGAAAGACAAAAGAGCTTTAGATTTAGAACAACAGTGTGCACATGGTAAATCCATATATTTGTGTGTGTGTGTGTGTGTGTGTGTGTGTAGGTGTATGTGTGTGTGTGTGTGTGTCAATATCTGTGTGTGGGAATGAACTACTAGCTATTGAGTGGCTGGTAACATTGGAACATCCAGTAGCCATTTGGCTGTTTTGGGAGACTAGTGAGGACCGGTTGGAACCGGTCCTGCAGCCCTGCTGTTGCCTGATGCGGAGGATCAGACCCAAAGATGCAACGTCTTGTTTTGGAAAGTCTCTGAAGAACTAATCCCCAATCTTCACCCTGAGGCCTTTAACACTGAGCAGGGCTGGCCCCAGACTTTTGGGGGCCATAAGCAAGAATTGGTTTGGTGGGACTCTCCACATTGTAACATGTTGCCACTGCACTTGGCACTAAACCATCTCGTGTATTGTAAATATTAGTTTAAGCACTCATAATGTTCAAATACGCATTTAAAAATTGGGGGCCAGACATGTTTAGGTTGTTCACGTGCTATTATTTCATCGTAAAAGTCAAGCATCTTTTATTGTTTTATTGCACGTCTCGTATAATCTTCTCACTTACGGCTCGGTCGACATAAAGACCCCCCAGAAAAAGTCAGCAAAAAAAGTAACTTAGCCATCAAAGAAGAAACAACAAAAAATTGGGGGAAAAAACGTCGTAAAACGGGCCAAAAGACTTTGAAAAAAGTCGGAAAAAGACGTTGAAAAAAGCTACAAAAACTATGTGGGTCAAAGTCTATTGTGAACCTAGACTGAGCCCTTGAGTTTGGCACATGTGGTCTATATGGTTCATACTGAATATCTGTTTTCCTAATAATATAGTCTGTTAATACACTGCATATATCTATATTATTCCTACTACTATTTTAAAGTCACTGCTGCTACATTGCACATGTTGTTCATACATTGTTCATATTACAAATAACTTAAATCACCACTATCTCCAGTGTTGGGGAAAGTTCACTTTCTAAATGAACTAGTTCAAAGTTCAGTTCACAACGTTTTAAAATTAACTAAATCAGTTCATAGATCAAACGTCAACATTTTGAACTAAGTTTTAACACAGTTCCAAAAATGAACTTAGTTCATAGTTCTTATTTTTGGATTTTCTTTTTGTAAGTTTGCACAGGAATGTCAGATGTTCCCATCCTCATCGATCTCGTAATAAAACTGGTTTAGATGATCATACCAAGCCTCCACGCTGCTTCCTGTTTTGATGACCCATGTGGTGGTGAGACGCTGGTAGCTGGTGTTGCCAGATTGGGTGTTTTTCCCGCTACATATGAAGGCCTGTTTACGATGTGTTTTAGCCATGGTTTTGGCCTGGAAGGCTCTGTAGAAATCTGGCGCCCTATTGGATGAAGTTAAACTGAGAGAGCGTGGCGTTCACTGACACCAGAATGAAGGAGTTCACGGTAACGTTCATCAGGCAGTAATACGGTACGTTCAGTTCACGTTCGCTCAAAACATGAACGAGTTCCCGAACTATCGTTCAGGCACAACACTGACTGTCTCCCCTGAAACTATTCAGCTGTTGAGAGGCATTCACTTTCCAGTAAACCAACCAGAATTGGCCACAAAATTCATGATCCAATCAAAGCATGACTTCCTGATTTAAATGTCTTCTCTCCTTGCTATCAGTTGTGTTTTCAGGCAAACGTGCAATTTCTAAACATGTGCATGTATGTATGTGTGCATGTGTATATGTGTGCATGTGTGTATATGTGTGCATGTGTGTATATGTGTGTATGTGTATATGTGTGCATGTGTGTATATGTGTGCATGTGTGTATATGTGTGCATGTGTGTATATGTGTGTATGTATGTGTATATGTGTGCATGTGTGTATATGTGTGCATGTGTGTATATGTGTGTATGTGTATATGTGTGCATGTGCATATATGTGTGTATATGTGTGCATGTGCGTATATGTGTGTGCATGTGCATATATGTGCATGTGCGTATATGTGTGCATGCATATATGTGTGTGTGCAAGTGCGTATATGTGTGTGCATGTGCGTATATGTGTGTGCATGTGCATAAATGTGTGCATGTGTGTGTGTATATAAGTATGCATGTGTGTATGTGTGTGTATGTGTGTGCGTGTGTATGCATGTGTATGTGTGTGTGTATGTTAATGCATGTGTGTGCATGCATGTATGTACTGTATATGTGAGTGTACGGCATGTATACATATAATAATAAGTGAAGTATTAAATTGTTAGGGGTTAGGACCAGAAAAGGTTGGAAACGTTGACATCTATGAACGATCTGACAGAAAACAGTAATTGTGAAATATAAAGTCTACGTGTGCTTTGTTGGCACACACAAACACACACACACACACAAACACACGCACACACACACACACACACACACACACACACACACACTCCCACACAGTTGCAACCACACGTTTCTGCAGACAGTAAGAACAGGAGCACGCCCTATGTTCCCACATTTCCTTTTTCATAAATTTGTATCACATTTTATCCTCCTTTCTCCCAATTT
>CM046796.1:1867615-1870115 GCA_025617405.1 Perca schrenkii
AAAAGATTGAGCAAAGCGTCAAAATCTTTAAAACAAAGTGCCTAAAGCATTGAAAAAAAGCGCAATAACCGCCAGAAAAGGTGTCAAAAATAAAAAAGCAACAAAAATGTTTGGAAAAAGTGACGAAAAACTAGGCGGGCCGAAATTTATCGTGAACCTATACTGGAATGCGGGCCGGATCAAAACCTGCGAGGGGCCGGAATTGGCCCTCGGGCCTCCAGTTTGACACCTGTGCAGCAGGATAACTCCCTAAAGCCCATTAGCCCTCCTGGTGTCCTCGGGTCTTTGACCCATTTTTCAAAGTTTCCATATCAGAACATTTGGGCTTTCTTTCAACCAAATAGCCCAAAAGTAACAAGAAAGGTTCCACGAAACACTCTTCACAAGTCACATTTTACGGTAAAGTTTACTACTTTTATTGAATTTTTTGCCCATTTTATTTAATTTCATAGCATTATTCTGACTTCACTTTGACCGTCTGCGATGACCCATCAACATACGTTCCTCTGATGTTAAAAATGTGTCTAAATCATTCATAATTTCTGCTTTTTTGTAAGCCTATATGTAATTTCATATAGGCTACATGAGGTGAATTGACCATAAATTCGAAAAACTTGAGTGTAAAACTAGAGGTAACAAGTTGTTGTTAGTGTATGCTGGTGGAAATGGGAAAAGAAAAAACGCAGAAAATGTCGAAAAATGCAACAAAAATGTACGAAACGCGGCAAAATTAGTGCCAAAAGTGTCAAAAAAAAAGGCCTCTATGCTGAATCTAAGCTTTAACTCTCCTCCCATGCCACTATAAGTCCCTAGTCATCATTAGAAGTGTATTCAGATATGTATTTATTTTATTCTTTTTTTACATCACATCAGTTAATCCTTTCATTTTGAACTGGTAAGCAACCATTATTATTATTTTTTATTTAATTTTTTTATTGATAATTATTGATTTATTAATGTATGCAGGTGTATGTATAATATATGTATGTATACTATATGTATGTGTATATTCATCTATTTTGTGATTTATTTTCTCAGATATTCATTATTAAAAAATTTTTGTCTCATTTTTTCCACCTTAAAAAAGGGAACAAATGGTTATTTGCATTACTTATTATTATTACCAATAAACACAGTATTAAAAATAAAAGTCCAAAAAGATCCGGATCTAATGACAGGAGATGGACCTTGCGTCTGTCATCATCTGCTCCAGATTCCCCAACGTTTCCGACACACTTATGGTAACTATTTTTAATTTTAACGTCACATTTTCTTTAGTTTAGGAGCCGAAATCTTTCCCAAAAAACATCTCAATGTGCCACAAACATTCAGGAGAAAATTCTGCATCAAAATTAAACTCAATCAACCCTCATGTGATTGGTTCTTTCTTGTCTGGTCCTAAATGGTGTGAAATTGCATTGATTTTATTTGAAAACGTCCCATTTTCTTGCCAAAATCTTTCCCCCAAAAACCTCTCAGTCTCTCCCAGCCCTGGGGGGGGGGGACAGCTCCTGGGCTGGGACTGTGTGGGCTGTTCCCCCAGTTTCAGCTGCAGGTTTCCTCTCTAACCATCTCCTCTATCCAACCTTTTCACAAACACAAACACATGCTCACACGCTCCGAAATGAAGTGAAATTGCATTTTTTTTTTAGTTTTAGTCGCCTAAAATCCAACTTTTAACAACCCTATACAGCATCAAAACTAATTTACATGAACTGTCAGGCCTGTCTGGTTGTTCCTTTCTTCTCTGGGCCCAAATATTGTGAAATTTGCATTTTTATTTTTTTATTATTTTTAACATGACATTTTTAGATTATATTATATTAGATTCAACTGTATTGTCATTGTGCAGAGTGTATGAGTACAAAGACAACAAAATGCAGTTTGTGTCCAACCAGAACTGCAAAAAAAAGCAGAAAAGGGCAATGTGATATCCATATATATATATATATATATATATATATATATATATATATATATATATATATATATATATATATATATGTGTGTGTGGTGCATAGACAGGAAAATAAATCTAGTGCAGTGTTATAAGAGCAAAATAAATATGGCTATGTAATATAAGCAACATGTGACATTATAATAGTAATAAGAATAATATAGATATAGATATATGCAATGTATTAACAGAATATAGTGTATAGTATTGCACAGTTGGTTTACAGAAGGTGATTTGGAGTAATATAAATGTGTGCAGTGTATTAGCAGTTACCTTATAAGAGCAGAATACATATGGCTATGTAATATGAACAGTGTATGAACAACATATGCAATGTAGCAGCAGTAACATTACAATAGTAGTAGGAATAATATAGATATATGCAGTGTATTAACAGAATATATAATAAGAAAAACAGATGTTCAGTATGACCCACATAGACAGATATGTACAGTATGTACAGCTGTGCGCGGTGTGGTAACATTATGAGTAGTAAGAATAAGAGTATGTGTAGAATCTGACTATGTATAGGTGTAATTACAT
>CM046796.1:1875115-1877615 GCA_025617405.1 Perca schrenkii
ATCCCTCCTCTCTCTCTCTCCCCTTTCATGTCTTCATCTGTCCTGGGGAAAATCACACTATTATTTCGCTGCATGTTTACATAATAATGAAAAGTCCCCAAGGGGTTTAAACACCAGGCAGCATGTGTCGAATTTGCAGCGATCTCTCTTAATACTGGACCAATGTCAAAGATTATTGTTCCCATCAGTCACTTAGACACAGAAACATAGAAGGACAGAGTGCAGGTTACCACACATCCTGTCTCTTTGTTCTGCAACACTTTAACCCTCTGGGGACAAAAGACGACACTCAAAAATTTAATTTTAAACATTTATTTACTATTTTATTCACATATTACGCTATTTTTTCGAACCCAATACTTTTTTAAACTCGTTGTAACAATGAGAGTGTAGGTACAGTATGTTTTCACATTTCAAAAGAAGCGAACATCAACAACTTTTCTGCTTTAGGGCCAAATTATCTCTTTACTCGTTTCTCCAGAACACATTTGGGCCTCACTGTACAGAGAGCTGAGTCTGTTCCTAATAGGGACGCACCAAATCCAGGATTCGGCTTCGGATTCGGCTGAATTTTGGGCTTTTTGTCAGGGTTCTGGTTTCTGCCGAACCTTAGAATTTTTTCCCAGCGAACCGAACCCTACGCTTCCACTATGGCGCGCTACGCTTGTCACCGTTGATTACGGGAAGGTGTTTACGTAGGTGTATTGTTAATTTTGTCACCTATTTTTAATTTAGTCTTAGTCTTGTGCCAAAAATATTTGTTATTCAAGTTTTAGTCGACTAAAAGTCTCGTCATTTTAGTCTAGTTTTAGTCAAAAGAGAACTCAAGGTATCTTAATCAAGTTTTAGTCGACTAAAAGTCTCGCCATTTTAGTCAAGTTTTAGTCAAAACATTTTAGTCTTTTTTTTAAATAAATTATTTCTGATAACCATTTCAGACAAATAGTTATAAAAATAAATAAATTCTATAAAGTTATATAAATATTGAACCTCTTCCTTATTTTACCAGTAAATGACAAAAACAACCACTGCATGAGGAAAGGATATTTTACAATAAAATAAATGCAGCACGAAACCGCCGAGGCGTATTTCAAGTGAACGCAACATGTGTTGTTTTTCAGACAACGGCAGCTGCAGACTGTCGTACGTCTCGTGTTGGAAATAGAGACAAACCTTTACACCGTTTAGCTAGACTCTAACGTCCATTTAGGAGCATCAGAGAGAAGCGCATGCTATTCGGTCCGGTAGATAACGTTTGTTAGGGCACCTGTCGGGTCTCAGTAACAGCTGAATATTCTATCTCATGATGAAAAAGTAGAGACGATTGTAGACGAAAATGAAGAGAGATTTTATCTTAGTTTTTCTTTTATGCAAAACATTTTAGTCTCGTCTTTTTTCGTCAACAATAATGCACGTTAATTTAGTCTTAGTCAGCGTTTTTGGACATTGGCGCAGTCTCGTCATCGTCTCGTCTTAGTCATGGAAAAAAAGGTCGTTGACGAACATATTTAGTCTCGTCTGACGAAATTAACACTACGTAGGTGGAGCGTTCAATGCAGCAGGCTGTGAGGAAGTGGACATGGATCTGGTTCAATGCAGTAAGCTGTGAGGAAGTGGACATGGATCTGGTTCAATGCAGCAGGCTGTGAGGAAGTGGACATGGATCTGGTTCAATGCAGTAGGCTGTGAGAAAGTGGACATGGATCTGGTTCAATGCAGTAGGCTGTGAGGAAGTGGACATGGATCTGGTTCAATGCAGTAGGCTGTGAGGAAGTGGACATGGATCTGGTTCAATGCAGTAGGCTGTGAGGAAGTGGACATGGATCTGGTTCAATGCAGTAGGCTGTGAGGAAGTGGACATGGATCTGGTTCAATGCAGTAGGCTGTGAGGAAGTGGACATGGATCTGATGAGCAGAAGTTGTTGTTGTTTGGCAGAACTTTCAGTCTAAAAGAAGGCCATTCAAGGCCAGCTATATGTTCAATCTGCTCAATGCTGACTGGTCTGGTGACCTTAACATGAGACACAGCCGTCTTCTAACCGTAAACAAACCGGGAACTATATTCTCAGGTGGAAGAATATAGTACTTGGGCGGAGTGATATGCTCACAGCAAGCCTGTCTGAGAATATAGTTCCCGGTTTGTTTACTGTTAGAAGACGGCTGTGTCTCATGTTACGTTGTTTTTTGTACACGCTGTGACTCTATAAATCACAACATGGAAATAGGAACATGTTGGAGTTATTTTGTCACTTTTGTCACAATTTGGAGCAACAGTCTAGTTGGAACCAGTTACCTGCAGGATCTGTGCTAGGCTAAGCTAATGGTGGAGCCGTCAGACAGCGTTACAACACGCACTGAGATGAGAAGGGTATGTAAGTAAGTAAGTAAGTAAGTGAGTAAGTAAGCTTTATTTATATAGCACCTATCACAGATAAAATCACAAAGTGCTTCACAAGCAATGAAGCAATGAAGCAATGTATCAACTTGTCTTACTCTGGGG
>CM046796.1:1885115-1910115 GCA_025617405.1 Perca schrenkii
TACAGCTCATTGGCTGTTACCCACGTGTGTCAAACTCGAGGCCCGCGGGCCAACTCGTGGCCCCAACTCGTGGCCCCTCGCAGATTAGGATCCGACGCATATCAGTTTAGGTTCACGATACATTTTGGCCCAGGTGATTTTTTTGAATGTTTTGTCACTTTTTGGTGACGCTGCTGGCGCTTTCGTTCCGAGATTGTTGTGTATATATATATATATATATATACAGTATGTTTGTTTGTGTGTATGTATGTCTGTGTATTTATGTGTGTGTACATGTGTGTGTGTATGTCTGTGTATACAGTACAGGCCAAAAGTTTGGACACACCTTTTCATTAAATGTGTTTCCTTTTTATTTTCATGACTATTTACATTGTAGATTCTCACTGAAGGCATCAATGAACTATGAATGAACACATATGGAATTATATACTTAACAAAAAAGTGTGAAATAACTGAAAACATGTCTTAAATTTTAGATTCTTCAAAGTTATTAATTTATTAATAAAGGAAATAATTCCACTAATTAACCCTGACAAAGCACACCTGTGAAGGTGAAAACCATTTCAGGTGACTACCTCATGAAGCTCATTGAGAGAACACCAAGGGTTTGTAGAGTTATCAAAAAAAGCAAAGGGTGGCTACTTTGAAGAATCTAAAATATAAGACATGTTTTCAGTTATTTCACACTTTTTTGTTAAGTACATAATTCCATATGTGTTCATTCATAGTTTTGATGCCTTCAGTGAGAATCTACAATGTAAATAGTCATGAAAATAAAAAGGAAACGCATTGAATGAGAAGGTGGGTCCAAACTTTTGGCCTGTACTGTATGTGTATGTGTGTATGTGCATCTATGTGTATATGTGAGTGTGTGTGTGTGTGTGTGTGTATATATATATATATATGTATATATGATCCAGCCCGCACATCAATTTAGGTTCACAATATATTGTTTTGCCGCTTTTGTTCCGAGGTTTTTTTGCCACTTTTTTCTTTGAAGGCTGAGTTACTTTTTACGCCCCTGTGCCCTACTAACAAACTCACATACTGTTTTAGCGTACTAAATAAGATAAGCATTGATTATTGCACTTAATTCCCCAGAGACAAATATTTAGTATGTATAAATATTCTAATCTATTATTAGAATTTTGGACGCAACCCATGAGCAATGCACACAAGTTCCAATGCTGTAACCTGTACCAATATCTAATCTGTTTAACAGGGTTAGAAAACTGTCTTCTGCTGCTCTCTCCTGGTCACACAGGGGAATTACACACACACACACACACACACACACACACACACACACACACACACACACACACACACACACACACACACACACACACACACACACACACACACACACACACATATATATACTGTACATATACAGTACACACGGTTTGGACACACCTTCTCATTCAATGTGTTTCCTTTTTATTTTCATGACTATTTACATTGTAGATTCTCACTGAAGGCATCAAAACTATGAATGAACACATATGGAATTATGTACTTAACAATAAAGTGTGAAATAACTGAAAACATGTCTTATATTTTAGATTCTTCAAAGTAGCCACCCTTTACTCTGATTACTGCTTTGCACACTCTTGGCATTCTCTTGATGAGCTTCAAGAGGTAGTCACCTGAAATGGTTTTCCAACAGTCTTGAAAGAGTTCCCAGAGATGCTTAGCACTTGTTGGCCCTTTTGCCTTCACGCTGCGGTCCAGCTCACCCCAAACCATCTTGATTGGGTTCAGGTCCGGTGACTGTGGAGGCCAGGTCATCTGGCACAGCACTCCATCACTCTCCTTCTTGGTCAAATAGCCCTTACACAGCCTGGAGGTGTGTTTGGGGTCATTGTCCTATTGGAAAATAAATGATGGTCCAACTAAACGCAAACCGGATGGGATGGCATGTCGCTGCAGGATGCTGTGGTAGCCATGCTGGTTCAGTATGCCTTCAATTTTGAGCAAATCTCCAACAGTGTCACCAGCAAAGCACCCCCACACCATCACACCTCCTCCTCCATGCTTCACGGTGGGAACCAGGCATGCAGAATCCATCCGTTCACCTTTTCTGCTTTGCACAAAGACACGGCGGTTGGAACCAAAGGTCTCAAATTTGGACTCATCAGACCAAAGCACAGATTTCCACTGGTCTAATGTCCATTCCTTGTGTTTCTTGGCCCAAACAAATCTCTTCTGCTTGTTGCCTCTCCTTAGCAGTGGTTTCCTAGCAGCTATTTGACCATGAAGGCCTGATTTGCGCAGTCTCCTCTTAACAGTTTTTCTAGAGATGTGTCTGCTGCTAGAAATCTGTTGCTGCTGCTGTTAACTTGCAATTTCTGAGGCTGGTGACCCGGATGAACTTATCCTCAGCAGCAGAGGTGACTCTTGGTCTAGTGCTTGATGGTTTTTAGCGACTGCACTTGGGGACACGTTCAAAGTTTTCGCAATTTTCCGGACTGACTGACCTTTCATTTGAAGTAATGATGGCCACTCGTTTCTCTTTACGTAGCTGATTGGTTCTTGCCATACTATTAATTCTAATAGATGTCCAATCGGGCTGTTGGCTGTGTATCAACCTGACTTCTGCACAACACAACTGATGGTCCCAACCCCATTAATAAGGGGAAAACTTCCACTAATTAACCCTTACAAGGCACACCTGTGAAGGTAAAACCATTTCAGGTGACTACCTCATGAAGCTCATTGAGAGAACACCAAGGGTTTGCAGGGTTATCAAAAAAAGCAAAGGGTGGCTACTTTGAAGAATCTAAAATATAAGACATGTTTTCAGTTAATTCACACTTTTTTGTTAAGTACATAATTCCATATGTGTTCATTCATAGTTTTGATGCCTTCATTAAGAATCTACAATGTAAATAGTCATGAAAATAAAAAGGAGACGCATTGAATGAGAAGGTGTGTCCAAACTTTTAGCCTGTACTGTATATATATATATATATATATATATATATATATATATATATATATATATATATATATATATATATATATATATATGTAGTGGCTATTTTGTTACAAAAAAATATAGCCAGTGTCCCAGCAATAGGAGGGCGGTCGTTGTTTAAAGGTATTACTTAACACAAATATCCTACCTATAAAAGTAAAATCTTTATCGTCCTACCAAAACGTTGTAGGCTAATGTTGCATGCGTTCGAATCAGGGAAAACAAAACAATACTGACGATTTCTTAAATGATATCAAATAAGGTGAAAACAGGATGACTAGGTGTGTGTATGGTTAAAAAACTGTGTTTGGTCTCAACTAATGCTAGGACTTCCAGAACAGAGACCCACACCTGTCTCCAACTTCCCTTTATCAATTACACCACACCCACCATTACCATGGTGTGGCCAATCTGCCAATCACTGGCCTAGCTGTCCATCAAAATCAGTGGATCAAAAACTTTTAACCAAAATGTGGGAAGTCTTAAAAATAATACCTATTGTCTTTCAATATAATATTGAGAAATATAATAATATAAAGAAATATAAACAAAAACTGCCCTTTTTCTTTTTTGGCTCCTACAATATATATGATCCAGCCCGCATATCAATTTAGGTTCACAATATATTTTGGCCCACATGTTTTGACGCTTTTGTTCCGAGGTTTTTTTGCCACTTTTTTCTTTGAAGGCTGAGTTACTTTTTACGCCCCTGTGCCCTACTAACAAACTCACATACTGTAAGATAAGCATTGATTATTGCATTTAATTCCACCCAGAGACAAATATTTAGTATGTATAAATATTATAATCTATTAGTAGAATTTTGGACGCAACACATGAGCAATGCCAGAGACTTGGCAATGCACAAAAGTTCCAATGCACCTGTACTGTAACCTGTAACTGTACCAACGCCAATAAATATCTTATCTGTTTAAAGTCCACAGGGTTAGAAAACTGTCCTCTGCTGCTCTCTACTGGTCACACAGGGGAATTACACACACACACACAGACACAGACACACGCACACACACACAGAGAAACAAACAGACACACACACACACACACAGCAGACACACAGACACACACAGCAGACACACACACACACACACAACAGACACACACACACACACACACAGAGTTGTAGGGCCCTATCTTGCACCCAGCGCAATTGCCTTTGTACACCGACGCATTTATCATTCCTATTTTGCACCCGACGCACAGCGGACTTTTCCCTCCACAGACGCAAGTCGGTAAATTAGGGAATGTATTTGCGCTCCCGGGGGCGGTTCAGCGAAAACAGGAGGCGTGTTCCGGCGCAAACGTTATTGATGCTATTTTGCAGTTTCAGAAAACAATTCCAGGAAACTGACCAGGAAAAACCTGGTCTAAAGTCAGTAGCGCTAATCTAAAGTCAGTAGCGCGTTATTCAGATGCTATTTTGTAGTGTGTAGTTAGTGCAGTATGTGACAGTGTGTAGTTAGTGCAGTGTGTAGTTAGTGCAGTGTGTGACAGTGTGTAGTTAGTGCAGTGTATGACAGTGTGCAGTTAGTGCAGTATATGACAGTGTGTAGTTAGTGCAGTATATGACAGTGTGTAGTTAGTGCAGTGTATGACAGTGTGTAGTTAGTGCAGTGTATGACAGTGTGTAGTTAGTGCAGTATATGACAGTGTGTAGTTAGTGCAGTGTGTAGTCAGTGCAGTATGTGACAGTGTGTAGTTAGTGCAGTGTATAACAGTGTGTAGTTAGTGCAGTATGTGACAGTGTGTAGTTAGTGCAGTATGTGACAGTGTGTAGTTAGTGCAGTATGTGACAGTGTGTAGCTAGTGCAGTGTATGACAGTGTGTGGTTAGTGCAGTGTATGACAGTGTGTAGTTAGTGCAGTGTATGACAGTGTGTAGTTAGTGCAGTGTATGACAGTGTGTGGTTAGTGCAGTGTATGACAGTGTGTAGTTAGTGCAGTGTATGACAGTGTGTAGTTAGTGCAGTGTATGACAGTGTGTAGTTAGTGCAGTGTATGACAGTGTGTGGTTAGTGCAGTGTATGACAGTGTGTAGTTAGTGCAGTGTATGACAGCGTGTAGTTAGTGCAGTGTGTGACAGTGTGTAGTTAGTGCAGTATGTGACAGTGTGTAGTTAGTGCAGTGTATGACAGTGTGTAGTTAGTGCAGTATGTGAGAGTGTGTAGCTAGTGCAGTGTATGACAGTGTGTGGTTAGTGCAGTGTATGACAGTGTGTAGTTAGTGCAGTGTATGACAGTGTGTAGTTAGTGCAGTGTATGACAGTGTGTAGTTAGTGCAGTATGTGACAGTGTGTAGTTAGTGCAGTGTATGACAGTGTGTAGCTAGTGCAGTGTATGACAGTGTGTAGTTAGTGCAGTATGTGACAGTGTGTAGTTAGTGCAGTGTATGACAGTGTGTAGTTAGTGCAGTGTATGACAGTGTGTAGTTAGTGCAGTATATGACAGTGTGTAGTTAGTGCAGTGTATGACAGTGTGTAGTTAGTGCAGTGTATGACAGTGTGTAGTTAGTGCAGTGTATGACAGTGTGTAGTTAGTGCAGTATGTGACAGTGTGTAGTTAGTGCAGTGTATGACAGTGTGTAGTTAGTGCAGTATATGACAGTGTGTAGTTAGTGCAGTGTGTAGTTAGTGCAGTATGTGACAATGTGTAGTTAGTGCAGTGTGTAGTTAGTGCGGCGTGTGACAGTGAGTAGTTAGTACAGTGTATGACAGTGTGTAGTTAGTGCAGTATATGACAGTGTGTAGTTAGTGCAGTATATGACAGTGTGTAGTTAGTGCAGTGTATGACAGTGTGTAGTTAGTGCAGTATGTGACAGTGTGTAGTTAGTACAGTGTGTAGTTAGTGCAGTGTGTGACAGTGTGTAGTTAGTGCAGTGTACGACAGTGTGTAGTTAGTGCAGTATATGACAGTGTGTAGTTAGTGCAGTGTATGACAATGTGTAGTTAGTGCAGTGTATGACAGTGTGTAGTTAGTGCAGTGTATGACAGTGTGTAGTTAGTGCAGTATATGACAGTGTGTAGTTAGTGCAGTGTATGACAGTGTGTAGTTAGTGCAGTGAATGACAGTGTGTAGTTAGTGCAGTGTATTACAGTGTGTCGTTAGTGCAGTGTATGACAGTGTGTAGTTAGTGCAGTATATGACAGTGTGTAGTTAGTGCAGTGTGTAACAGTGTGTAGTTAGTGCAGTGTATGACAGTGTGTAGTATGACAGTGTGTAGTTAGTGCAGTGTATGACAGTGTGTAGTTAGTGCAGTATGTGACAGTGTTTAGTTAGTGCAGTGTATGACAGTGTGTAGTTAGTGTAGTATGTGACAGTGTGTAGTTAGTGCAGTGTATGACAGTGTGTAGTTAGTGCAGTATGTGACAGTGTGTAGTTAGTGCAGTGTATGACAGTGTGTAGTTAGTGCAGTATATGACAGTGTGTAGTTACTGCAGTGTGTAGTTAGTGCAGTATGTGACAGTGTGTAGTTAGTGCAGTGTATGACAGTGTGTAGTTAGTGCAGTATGTGACAGTGTGTAGTTAGTGCAGTGTATGACAGTGTGTAGTTAGTGCAGTATGTGACAGAGTGTAGTTAGTGCAGTGTATGACAGTGTGTAGTTAGTGCAGTATGTGATATTTTGCAGTTTCAGAAAACAATTCCGCCACTGACCAGGAAAAACCTGGTCTAAAGTCAGTAGCGCATTATTCAGATGCTATTTTAGGGGCGCATACTTGGCCATAATGTAGCGTGGGCACAATGCGCATAGGCCTACACTTCTCTCATCTAAACGGACGCAGCAGTTCCCATTTTCTCAAACCATACATCATTACAAGGAAAAATATTACTGAAAATGTGCTTTAGGTGTTTGGATAGGTTAGCAGGCACTTTACAGTACAGTCCTCAATAAGTCCCAGCATTCTTTGTGGCTTGTTGTGATTTACACAACATTTCCATGAATCATGGATGTGTTGATGACATAAATGAGGAAATATTAGAGGACTTAAGGAGACGTGGTGTTGAACTACGGCGGGATCTGGTCCGGGAGTAATGTGCGATGTGCTCCTGATGGAGCGGGTGGACGGAGATGGTGTGGGGGGAGGAAGAAGGGGCACAACAGGAGCAGGTGGTGCGTTTGGAGGACCACGCTCCATGGCTCCAGTAATCCTCTCCAGACTTGAGGAGATGCGCCCAAGAGGCCGCAGCGACATCGGCACCCGGCCAAGACGGGCATTTATTACTTTGCCGCATCCCGGACAGCTCCTCTGGCGTGCGCCAGGCAAATCTGCCGTTACAATAGCAATCCGCCATGAAACAAGCGCCCTGCTCTTAAAGGGAATGTGAGATGACGCTCTGATTGGTTTATTGCACGTTACGCCCAAACCACACCTAGCTACTTCAGACCAACCCATTTTAGACTTGCATCGGGCGCAAGAGTCATTTATCCCACCGGTATAATAGCAACAGCGCCCGAGACCCGCCCACAAAGCTACTTGCTTTTCACGTTTCATACTTGCGTTTCAGATCGTTAAAATAGGGCCCGTAGAGTTTTTTATTTCAGAGAAAAAGTCAGACATCTTTGACTGTATTATTATTATTATATATTATTATTATTATTATTATTATTATTATTATTATTATTATTATTATTATTATTATATCTGTATTACTGCATGTCTCAAATCGTCTTCTCTCTTACAGTTTGGTCGACATAAAGACCCCAAAAAAACGCAGAGTCATTACATTACAAACATAAACAAACTGGTATCCGATAGCAACAAGGTACAACAAAGGACAGAACTCAGAACTCAGAACTGTCAGCTGTTGTGACACCATCACAAACTCTCTCCCCCATAGATAGAGAACAATATTTGTTCTCTATCTATGCTCTCCCCTCCCTTCATCACAGACTCTCTCTCCTCCCTTCATCACAGACTCTCTCTCCTCCCTTCATCACAGACTCTCTCTCCTCCCTTCATCACAGACTTTCTCCTCTCCCTTTGTCTCAGATGTCTGGACTCTGAAACTGACTTTCAGTCGCCACCGCGTGGACCGGTTGGTTTAAAATCTCTCGTCATTTTCATCCGTAACGTTTAAAGTAAGGTCACCGTTTGCTCAGCTGTTAGTGCAGTGTATGACAGTGTGTAGTTAGTGCAGTATGTGACAGTGTGTAGTTAGTGCAGTGTATGACAGTGTGTAGTTAGTGCAGTATGTGACAGTGTGTAGTTAGTGCAGTGTGTAGTTAGTGCAGTGTGTGACAGTGTGTAGTTAGTGCAGTGTATGACAGTGTGTAGTTAGTGCAGTGTATGACAGTGTGTAGTTAGTGCAGTGTTTGACAGTGTGTAGTTAGTGCAGTATATGACAGTGTGTAGTTAGTGCAGTGTATGACAGTGTGTAGTTAGTGCAGTGTATAGTTAGTGCAGTGTATGACAGTGTGTAGTTAGTGCAGTGTGTAGTTAGTGCAGTATATGACAGTGTGTAGTTAGTGCAGTATGTGACAGTGTGTAGTTAGTGCAGTGTATGACAGTGTGTAGTTAATGCAGTGTATGACAGTGTGTAGTTAATGCAGTGTATGACAGTGTGTAATTAGTGCAGTGTATGACAGTGTGTAGTTAGTGCAGTGTGTAGTTAGTGCAGTATATGACAGTGTGTAGTTAGTGCAGTTAGTGCAGTATATAGTTAGTGCAGTGTATGACAGTGTGTAGTTAGTGCAGTATGTGACAGTGTGTAGTTAGTGCAGTATGTGACAGTGTGTAGTTAGTGCTGTATATGACAGTGTGTAGTTAGTGCAGTGTATGACAGTGTGTAGTTAGTGCAGTGTATGACAGTGTGTAGTTAGTGCAGTATGTGACAGTGTGTAGTTAGTGCAGTGTGTAGTTAGTGCAGTTAGTGCAGTATGTAGTTAGTGCAGTGTATGACAGTGTGTAGTTAGTGCAGTGTATGACAGTGTGTAGTTAGTGCAGTATGTGACAGTGTGTAGTTAGTGCAGTATGTGACAGTGTGTAGTTAGTGCAGTATGTGACAGTGTGTAGTTAGTACAGTGTATGACAGTGTGTAGTTAGTGCAGTATGTGACAGTGTGTAATTAGTGCAGTGTGTGACAGTGTGTAGTTAGTGCAGTGTGTGACAGTGTGTAGTTAGTGCAGTGTGTAGTTAGTGCAGTATGTGACAGTGTTTAGTTAGTGCAGTTAGTGCAGTATGTAGTTAGTGCAGTGTATGACAGTGTGTAGTTAGTGCAGTGTGTAGTTAGTGCAGTGTATGACAGTGTATAGTTAGTGCAGTATGTGACAGTGTGTAGTTAGTGCAGTGTGTGACAGTGTGTAGTTAGTGCAGTATGTGACAGTGTGTAGTTAGTGCAGTATGTGACAGTGTGTAGTTAGTGCAGTATGTGACAGTGTGTAGTTAGTGCAGTGTGTGACAGTGTGTAGTTAGTGCAGTGTGTGACAGTGTGTAGTTAGTGCAGTGTATGACAGTGTGTAGTTAGTGCAGTATGTGACAGTGTGTAGTTAGTGCAGTATGTGACAGTGTGTAGTTAGTGCAGTGTGTGACAGTGTGTAGTTAGTGCAGTGTGTGACAGTGTGTAGTTAGTGCAGTGTGTGACAGTGTGTAGTTAGTGCAGTGTGTGACAGTGTGTAGTTAGTGCAGTGTATGACAGTGTGTAGTTAGTGCAGTATGTGACAGTGTGTAGTTAGTGCAGTATATGACAGTGTGTAGTTAGTGCAGTATGTGACAGTGTGTAGTTAGTGCAGTGTGTGACAGTGTGTAGTTAGTGCAGTGTATGACAGTGTGTAGTTAGTGCAGTATGTGACAGTGTGTAGTTAGTGAAGTGTATGACAGTGTGTAGTTAGTGCAGTGTATGACAGTGTGTAGTTAGTTCAGTATGTGACAGTGTGTAGTTAGTGCAGTATATGACAGTGTGTAGTTAGTGCAGTATGTGACAGTGTGTAGTTAGTGCAGTATGTGACAGTGTGTAGTTAGTGCAGTATATGACAGTTTGTAGTTAGTGCAGTATGTGACAGTGTGTAGTTAGTGCAGTATATAACAGTGTGTAGTTAGTGCAGTGTATGATAGTGTGTAGTTAGTGCAGTGTATGATAGTGTGTAGTTAGTGCAGTGTATGACAGTGTGTAGTTAGTGCAGTGTATGACAGTGTGTTTTGTTTTTGCATTAAAGTCCAACAGAAAGAAAAGACGAAGAACACATGGCTAACGACTCCAGGGAGGTTGACTTCTACCTCAGTTCCCTCGAGCAGCAGGTGAGACGCGAGCTGAAGGACGGAGACGCTACGCTCACACAGAGTCTGACCGAGGGAAGGGTCTGCTTGGAGGTCAGAGAAGACCTGCTGGCTAGTTTCCTCGATGATCTACGAGGAGGTAGAGAGGAAGAGTGGAGCTGTGAGGAAGGTAGAGAGGAAGAGTGGAGCGCTGAGAAAGAGCTGATGCAGAGGGAGATGTGTCGCCTGAAAGCCCAGCTGGACCACACTGTGTGTATATGTGTGATTGTGTATATATGTGTGTTTGTGTGTGTATATGTGTATGTATGTATGTACAGTACAGGCAAAAAGTTTGGACACACCTTCTCATTCAATGCGTTTCCTTTTTATTTTCATGACTATTTACATTGTGAATTCTCACTGAAGGCATCAAAACTATGAATGAACACATATGGAATTATGTACTTAACAAAAAAGTGTGAAATAACTGAAAACATGTCTTATATTTTAGATTCTTCAAAGTAGCCACCCTTTGCTTTTTTTGATAACTCTGCAAACCCTTGGTGTTCTCTCAATGAGCTTCATGAGGTAGTCACCTGAAATGGTTTTACCTTCACAGGTGTGCTTTGTCAGGGTTCATTAGTGGAATTATTTCCCTTATTAATAAAAAAGCAAAGGGTGGCTACTTTGAGGAATCTAAAATATAAGACATGTTTTCAGTTATTTCACACTTTTTTGTTAAGTACATAATCCCATATGTGTTCATTCATAGTTTTGATGCCTTCAGTGAGAATCTACAATGTAAATAGTCATGAAAATAAAGAAACACATTGAATGAGAAGGTGTGTCCAAACTTTTGGCCTGTACTGTATGTATATGGGGATATATGTTTGTATCTTTATCTTTTTACTCTATGCTGCTATTTGGAAAGGATTGCTTCAATCTATCTATCTATCTATCTATCTATCTATCTATCTATCTATCTATCTACCTACCTACCTACCTACCTACCTACCTATCTATCTATCTATCTATCTACCTACCTACCTATCTATCTATCTATCTATCAGAATGTCCCGACTGAGCTCGAGGAAAACGTCCCGGCTGCTTTTAAAGAGCTCAAGCAGCAGTTGGAGATTTGTTGCGTCTCGCTGCAGGAGGTCAGGTCCTCCCTTCTGACCGAGCGGGAAACATCCCACAGCTCCTACCTCCAGCAGACGGAGCTGCACGCCAACGCCACCAGAGAGCTGAAGAGAGTCAAAGGTCAGGCAGAGAGCGAGCAGCTCCGATGGCAGCAGGAGAGAGCCTCGCTGCTGGAGGAGATGGAGGCCTGCCGCGCGCTGTCTCGGCGCGAGGAGAGGTCATCCCTCGGGGAAGAAGTGACATCTGAGGAACAGATCGCTAAAAAGAGAAACAGACAGAAGTGGTACAGAAGAATCTTCTAGACTGCTACGCTGACGTGGAATAACAACACACACACACACTCACTCACACACACACACACACACACACACTCACACACACACACACACACACACACACACACACACACACACAAACAAACATTAGTTTGTGTAACGATGCATCGGTGAAAAATCGGTGTCTTTGGAAATGAAATAAAAAAAGTTTGAATAAAACAATCAAACAGGGTTTCTCTTTTAGAACACACACAGAGACAGACACACACAGAAACACAGAGACAGACACACACACACAAAGACACAGAGAGAGAGACAGACATACACACAAAGAGACACACACACAGACATACAGTACACACATACATGCACATATAGAGACACACACACAAACGCACACACACAGAAACACAGAGACACAGACACACATGCACAGAGACACACACACAGACACAGACACACACAGAGAGTGACACACACAGAAACACAGAGACAGACACACACACACACACACACACACACACACACACACAAAGACACAGAGAGAGACACACATGCAAAGAGACACACACACAGACACACACACACACACACACACACACACACACAGAGACAGACACACACACACACACACATACACAAAGACACAGAGAGAGAGACAGACACACACACAAAGAGACAGACATACAGTACACACATACATGCACATATAGACACACACACACACACACACACACACACACACACACACACACACACACACACACACACACACACAGAAACACAGAGACAGACACACACGCACACACACAGAAACACATGCACAGAGACACACACACACAGACACACACACAGACACAGAGAGAGAGAGAGAAACACACACACAGAAACAGAGAGACACACACACAGACACACACAAACAGAAACACAGAGACACACACACACACACACAAACACACACACACACACACACACACAGAGACACACACACACACACGTTTACAGAGTGCAAAATGGGATAAATATTAGGGCTGTTCGATATGAGGAAAATATGCGATAATGTTGAATATCTTGATAACGATATAACTTTGCGATAACTAATCAGATATTAAAGTGTTCTCAGTATTCTGATAAAATAAAACAAAATGCTCGTTGACTTTAAAACTAATTTCTTTTATTGAACTAGTTGAACATCAAAGGCGGCACTTAAAAAAACAGAACGACAGCTATATTTTAAAGTGAAGTCTTCTGCTGATATTTTCTGATCATCTTCCCCGATATGTCGCAGCATTTCCACATGGGTTTGCTGGCCGGTTGATATCGCTATGACGATAACAATAATATATTGTGCTGCAGAGAGAGAAAAAGAAACAGCAACATGCAATGGTTATTTATATTACCATTTTGAATCTTACCTTCTCGTCTCATTTCAGATTGACTTCCAGGTCTTTGTCCTCCTTCCTGTGTGGTTAGCTGTTCCCACATGTACAGTACAGGCCAAAAGTTTGGACACACCTCCTCATTCAATGTGTTTCCTTTTTATTTTCATGACTATTTACATTTTAGATTCTCACTGAAGGCATCAAAACTATGAATGAACACATATGGAATTATGTACTTAACAAAAAAGTGTGAAATAACTGAAAACATGTCTTATATTTTAGATTCTTCAAAGTAGCCACCCTTTGCTTTTTTTGATAACTCTGCAAACCCTTGGTGTTCTCTCAATGAGCTTCATGAGGTAGTCACCTGAAATGGTTTTACCTTCACAGGTGTGCTTTGTCAGGGTTAATTAGTGGAATTATTTCCCTTATTAATAAATGTGTATTACGGAACAGGCAGAATGAGAATCGTGACAAAAGAGGAGGATGAGGGGGGAAAAGAGAAATAGAAAGAGAGAATGAGAAGAGGGTTAGGAACAAAGATGTTGAAAGCATCAGAAACGTCAAAGAAAGTGTCAAAAACGTCAAAGAATGTGTCAAAAACGTCAAAAAAGCGACTAAAAGGTCAGAAAAGCAACTAAAACATCAAATAAAATGACAAAAACATCAAATAAAATGACAACAACATCCAAAAGCAACATAATTATCTAAAAAAGTGACAAAAACATCAAATAACGTGTCAAAAACATAAAATAAAGTGTCAAATCATCAAATAAACTTTCAAAAAAAGCAACAACAACCTCAAAAAAGTGTCAAAAAATGTCAACAAAGAGGAACTCCCCCACTAGCGATTTCTGCATACGTTCAGTAGACCTATTTACATAAAGTTACAAAAAGCTTGATCAACTTCTGAGGGGAACTTTTTCTTCCTTAAGCTTCCTTAAGTCTCTGATCTCAGACGAGTAATTTAACAGTAAGCGAACAGGCAGAATGGGAATCGTGACAAAAGAGGGGGATGAGGGGGGAAAAGAAGAGGGTTAGGAAGAAAGATGTTGAAAGCATCAGAAAAAAAAACATAAAAAAAGCGACAAAAACGTCAAAAAAAACGACAAAAACATCAAATAATGTGTCAAAAAAGCTAAAAAAACATCAAAAAGAGTGTCAAAAAAGCGACAAAAACATTAAAAAAGCGACTAAAATGTAAAAAAAGTGACAACAACATCAAATAACATGTCAAAAACATCAAATAAAGTGTCAAAAACATCAAATAACGTGTCAAAAACATCAAATAACGTGTCAAAAACATCATATAAAGTGTCAAAAACATCAAATAACATCAAATAAAGTGTCAAAAACATCAACTAAAGTGTCAAAAAAATCAAATAACGTGTCAAAAACATCAAATAAAGGGTCAAAAACATCAAATAACGTGTCAAAAAAAGCAACAACAACCTCAATAAAAGAGGAACTCCCCCACTTGTCATTTCTGCATATGTTCAGTAGACCTATTTACATAAAGTTACAAAAAGCTTGATCAACTTCTGAGGGGAACTTTTTCTTCCTTAAGCTTCCTTAAGTCTCTAATCTCAGACGAGTAATTTAACAGTAAGCGAACAGGCAGAATAGGAATCGTGACAAAAGAGGGGGATGAGGGGGGAAAAGAAGAGGGTTAGGAAGAAAGATGTTGAAAGCATCAGAAATGTCAAAGAAAGTGTCAAAAACGTCAAAAAAGTGACTAAAACGTCAAAAAAGCGACAACAACCTCATAAATGTGACAAAAATATCAAAAAACGACAAAGAAAAATGACAAAAATGTCAAAAAATGTCCAAAACGTCAAAAAACGACAAAAACATCAAATAGAGTTAAAACAGCTACAAAAACATCAAAAAGTGTCAAAAATGTCAAAAAAGCTTCAAAAAGAGTGTCAAAAAAAGTGACAAAAACAAAAAGAAAACGACAAAAACGTCAAAAAAAGCGACAACAACATCAAATAAAGTGTCAAAAACATCAAAAAAGCAAAAACAACCTCAAAAAAAATGACAAAAACATCAAAACAATGTAAAGAAAGAGAAACTCCCCCACTACTGATTTCTGCATACGTTCAGTAGACCTATTTACATAAAGTTACAAAAAGATTCATCAACTTCTGAGGGGAACTTTTTCTTCCTTAAGCTTCCTTAAGTCTCTGATCTCAGACGAGTAATTTAACAGTAAGCGAATAGGCAGAATGGGAATCGTGACAAAAGAGGAGGATGAGGGGGGGGGAAAGAAGAGGGTTAGGAAGAAAGATGTTGAAAGCATCAGAAAAAAAAGAGACAAAAATGTCAAAAAAAATGACAAAAACATCAAATAATGTGTCAAAAAAGCTAAAAAAACATCAAAAAGAGTGTCAAAAAAGCGACAAAAACATCAAAAAGTGACTAAAATGTCAAAAAAGTGACAACAACATCAAATAACATGTCAAAAACATCAAATAAAGTGTCAAAAATATCAAATAAAGTGTCAACAACATCAAATAACGTGTCAAAAACATCAAATAAAGTGTCAAAAACATCAAATAACATGTCAAAAACATCAAATAAAGTGTCAAAAACATCAAATACAATGTCAAAAACATCAAATAACGTGTCAAAAACATTAAATAAAGTGTCAAAAACATCAAATAACGTGTCAAAAACATCAAATAAAGTGTCAAAAACATCAAATAACATGTCAAAAACATCAAATAAAATGTCAAAAACATCAAATAAAATGTCAAAAACATCAACTAAAGTGTCAAAAACATCAATAACATGTCAAAAACATCAAATAAAGTGTCAAAAACATCAAATAAAGTGTCAAAAACATCAAATAAAGTGTCAAAAAAAGCAACAACAACCTCAATAAAAGTGTCAACAAAGAGGAACTCCCCCACTTGTCATTTCTGCATATGTTCAGTAGACCTATTTACATAAAGTTACAAAAAGCTTGATCAACTTCTGAGGGGAACTTTTTCTTCCTTAAGCTTCCTTAAGTCTCTAATCTCAGACGAGTAATTTAACAGTAGGTGAACAGGCAGAATAGGAATCGTGACAAAAGAGGGGGATGAGGGGGGAAAAGAAGAGGGTTAGGAAGAAAGATGTTGAAAGCATCAGAAACGTCAAAAAAGTGTCAAAAACGTCAAAAAAGTGACTAAAACGTCAAAAAAGCGACAACAACCTCATAAATGTGACAAAAATATCAAAAAACGACAAAGAAAATGACAAAAACGTCAAAAAAAATGTCCAAAACGTCAAAAAACGACAAAAACATCAAATAAAGAGTTAAAACAGCTACAAAAACATCAAAAAGTGTCAAAAAAGCTTCAAAAAAGCGTCAAAAAGAGTGTCAAAAAAGCGACAAAAACAAAAAGAAAACGACAAAAACGTCAAAAAAAGCGACAACAACATCAAATAAAGTGTCAAAAACATCAAAAAAGCAAAAACAACCTCAAAAAAAATGACAAAAACATCAAAACAATGTAAATAAAGAGGAACTCCCCCACTTGTGATTTCTGCATACGTTCAGTAGACCTATTTACATAAAGTTACAAAAAGATTCATCAACTTCTGAGGGAAACTTTTTCTTCCTTAAGCTTCCTTAAGTCTCTAATCTCAGACAAGTAATTAAACAGTAAGCGAATAGGCAGAATGGGAATCGTGACAAAAGAGGAGGATGAGGGGGGAAAAGAAGAGGGTTAGGAAGAAAGATGTTGAAAGCATCAGAAAAAAAAGAGACAAAAATGTCAAAAAAAATGACAAAAACATCAAATAATGTGTCAAAAAAGCTAAAAAAACATAAAAAAAGAGTGTCAAAAAAGCGACAAAAACATCAAAAAGCGACTAAAACGTCAAACAAGTGACAACAACATCAAATAACATGTCAAAAACATCAAATAAAGTGTCAAAAACATCAAATAAAATGTCAAAAACATCAAATAACGTGTCAAAAACATCAAATAAAGTGTCAAAAACATCAAATAACGTGTCAAAAACATTAAATAAAGTGTCAAAAACAGCAAATAACATCAAAGAAAGTGTCAAAAACATCAAATAAAGTGTCAAAAACATCAAATAAAATGTCAAAAACATCAAATAACGTGTCAAAAACATCAAATAAAGTGTCAAAAACATCAAATAACATGTCAAAAACATCAAATAAAGTGTCAAAAACATCAAATAAGGTGTCAAAAACATCAAAAAAGTGTCAAAAACATCAAATAACGTGTCAAAAACATCAAATAACGTGTCAAAAACATCAAATAAAGTGAAGAAAACGACAAAAACCTCAAAGAAAGTGTCAACAAAGTCAAATAACGTGTCAAAAACATCAAATAACATCAAATAACGTGTCAAAAACATCAAATAACATCAAATAACGTGTCAAAAACATCAAATAACATCAAATAAAGTGTCAAAAACATCAGATAAAGTGTCAAAAACATCAGATAAAGTGTCAAAAAAAGCAACAACAAACCTCAATAAAAGTGTCAAAAAAGTCAACAAAGAGGAACTCCCCCACTTGTCATTTCTGCATACGTTCAGTAGACCTATTTACATAAATTTACAAAAAGACTGATCAACTTCTGAGGGGAACTTTTTCTTCCTTAAGCTTCCTTAAGTCTCTAATCTCAGACGAGTAATTTAACAGTAAGCGAACAGGCAGAATGGGAATCGTGACAAAAGAGGAGGATGAGGGGGGGGGAAACAGATAGAAAGAGAGGATGAGAAGAGGGTTAGGAACAAAGATGTTGAAAGCGTCAAAAACATCAAAAAAAGCAACAACTAAATCAAAAAAAGTGACAAAAATATCAAAAAACGACAACAAAAAATGTCAACAAAGCTACAAAAACATGAAATAAAGTGTCAAAAAAAGTGTCAAAAAAAGCAACAACCTCAGAAAAAATGACAAAAATGTCAAAAAAGTGTCAAAATGTCAACAAAGAGGAACTCCCCCACTTGTCATTTCTGCATACGTTCAGTAGACCTATTTACATAAAGTTACAAAAAGCTTGATCAACTTCTGAGGGGAACTTTTTCTTCCTTAAGCTTCCTTAAGTCTCTGATCTCAGACGAGTAATTTAACAGTAGGTGAACAGGCAGAATGGGCCGCCAGCGTTCAGAGGAGGATAAGGACCAGCCTCGGCCTTGGGGCGTCTCTCGTCCTGACCTGCTAGTGTTTGTGCTCGCCGGGCGCTCGTTCTGCTCGTCAGACTCGGCATCTGATTGGCTGCAGCTTGTATTAACGAGCTCAGCCAATCAGCATGTCTCCACGATGGCTGCAGCTCGTATTAACGAGCTCAGCCAATCAGCATGTCTCCACGATGGCTGCCTCGCTCATCTCTCTCTCTGAATATCAAGCAGAGAGAAGGTAGAGCTCAGAGGCTTGATCACCGAGTCTCAGCCACGCAAGTTAAATGGTGCTTCATCTCAGCAGTGTCTGTCTGTCTGTCTCCCTAACCTGAAGACACAGACATACAGGTCAGACACCTGTCTGTCTGTCTGTCTGTCTGTCTCCCTAACCTGAAGACACAGACATACAGGTCAGACACCTGTCTGTCTGGCTGTCTGTCTGTCTGTCTGTCTGTCTGTCCGTCTGTCTTTGTCTTTCTGTCTCTCTCCCTCCCTAGCCTGAAGACACTGACAACTAGTTACTTTAGTTACTAGTTACTTTAGTTACTCCGCTACATTCATCTGTTACAGCTTTAGTTACTAGTTACTTTAGTTACTAGTTACTTTAGTTACTCCTCTACATTCAGCTGTTCCAGCTTTAGTTACTAGTTACTTTAGTTACTCCACTACATTCATCTGTTCCAGCTTTAGTTACTAGTTACTTTAGTTACTCCTCTACATTCAGCTGTTCCAGCTTTAGTTACTAGTTACTTTAGTTACTCCACTACATTCATCTGTTCCAGCTTTAGTTACTAGTTACTTTAGTTACTCCACTACATTCATCTGAAAGCTTTAGTTACTAGTTACTTGAGTTACTAGTTACTTTAGTTACTCCTCTACATTCATCTGTTACAGATTTAGTTACTAGTTGCTTTAGTTACTCCGCTACATTCATCTGTTACAGCTTTAGTTACTAGTTACTTTAGTTAATCCACTACATTCATCTGAAAGCTTTAGTTACTAGTTACTTTAGTTACTAGTTACTTTAGTTACTCCACTACATTCATCTGACAGCTTTAGTTACTAGTTACTTTAGTTACTCCGCTACATTCATCTGTTCCAGCTTTAGTTACTAGTTACTTTAGTTACTCCGCTACATTCATCTGTTACAGCTTTAGTTACTAGTTACTTTAGTTACTAGTTACTTTAGTTACTCCACTACATTCATCTGTTACAGCTTTAGTTACTAGTTACTTTAGTTACTCCGCTACATTCATCTGTTCCAGCTTTAGTTACTAGTTACTTTAGTTACTCCGCTACATTCATCTGTTCCAGCTTTAGTTACTAGTTACTTTAGTTACTCCGCTACATTCATCTGTTACAGCTTTAGTTACTAGTTACTTTAGTTACTCCGCTACATTCATCTGTTACAGCTTTAGTTACTAGTTACTTTAGTTACTCCACTACATTCATCTGTTACAGCTTTAGTTACTAGTTACTTTAGTTACTCCACTACATTCATCTGTTCCAGCTTTAGTTACTAGTTACTTTAGTTACTCCGCTACATTCATCTGTTCCAGCTTTAGTTACTAGTTACTTTAGTTACTCCACTACATTCATCTGTTACAGCTTTAGTTACTAGTTACTTTAGTTACTCCACTACATTCATCTGTTACAGCTTTAGTTACTAGTTACTTTAGTTACTCCACTACATTCATCTGTTACAGCTTTAGTTACTAGTTACTTTAGTTACTCCACTACATTCATCTGTTACAGCTTTAGTTACTAGTTACTTTAGTTACTCCACTACATTCATCAGTTTCCAGCTTTAGTTACTAGTTACTTTAGTTACTCCGCTACATTCATCTGTTACAGCTTTAGTTACTAGTTACTTTAGTTACTCCGCTACATTCATCTGTTACAGCTTTAGTTACTAGTTACTTTAGTTACTCCACTACATTCATCTGTTCCAGCTTTAGTTACTAGTTACTTTAGTTACTCCACTACATTCATCTGTTCCAACTTTAGTTACTAGTTACTTTAGTTACTCCACTACATTCATCTGTTCCAGCTTTAGTTTACTAGTTACTTTAGTTACTCCACTACATTCATCTGTTACAGCTTTAGTTTACTAGTTACTTTAGTTACTCCACTACATTCATCTGTTCCAGCTTTAGTTACTAGTTACTTTAGTTACTCCACTACATTCATCTGTTACAGCTTTAGTTACTAGTTACTTTAGTTACTCCGCTACATTCATCTGTTACAGCTTTAGTTACTAGTTACTTTAGTTACTCCACTACATTCATCTGTTACAGCTTTAGTTACTAGTTACTTTAGTTACTCGCTACATTCATCTGTTCCAGCTTTAGTTACTAGTTACTTTAGTTACTCCGCTACATTCATCTGTTCCAGCTTTAGTTACTAGTTACTTTAGTTACTCCGCTACATTCATCTGTTCCAGCTTTAGTTACTAGTTACTTTAGTTACTCCGCTACATTCATCTGTTACAGCTTTAGTTACTAGTTACTTTAGTTACTCCACTGCATTCATCTGTTACAGCTTTAGTTACTAGTTACTTTAGTTACTCCACTACATTCATCTTTTCCAGCTTTAGTTACTAGTTACTTTAGTTACTCCACTACATGTTACAGCTTTAGTTACTAGTTACTTTAGTTACTCCGCTACCTTCATCTGTTACAGCTTTAGTTACTAGTTACTTTAGTTACTCCTCTACATTCACCTGTTACAGCTTTAGTTACTAGTTACTTTAGTTACTCCTCTACATTCATCTGTTACAGCTTTAGTTACTAGTTACTTAAGTTACTCCACTACATTCATCTGTTCCAGCTTTAGTTACTAGTTACTTTAGTTACTCCACTACATTCATATGTTACAGCTTTAGTTACTAGTTACTTTAGTTACTCCACTACATGTTACAGCTTTAGTTACTAGTTACTTTAGTTACTCCGCTACCTTCATCTGTTACAGCTTTAGTTACTAGTTACTTTAGTTACTCCTCTACATTCACCTGTTACAGCTTTATTTACTAGTTACTTTAGTTACTCCACTACATTCATCTGTTCCAGCTTTAGTTACTAGTTACTTTAGTTACTCCGCTACATTCATATGTTACAGCTTTAATTACTAGTTACTTTAGTTACTCCGCTACATTCATCTGTTACAGCTTTAGTTACTAGTTACTTTAGTCACTCCACTACATTCATCTGTTACAGCTTTAGTTACTAGTTACTTTAGTTACTCCACTACATTCACCTGTTACAGCTTTAGTTACTTGTTACTTTAGTTACTCCGATACATTCACCTGTTACAGCTTTAGTTACTTGTTACTTTAGTTACTCCGATACATTCACCTGTTCCAGCTTTAGTTACTAGTTACTTTAGTTACTCCTCTACATTCATCTGTTCCAGCTTTAGTTACTAGTTACTTTAGTTACTCCGCTACATTCATCTGTTACAGCTTTAGTTACTAGTTACTTTAGTTACTCCACTACATTCACCTGTTACAGCTTTAGTTACTTGTTACTTTAGTTACTCCGATACATTCACCTGTTACAGCTTTAGTTACTTGTTACTTTAGTTACTCCGCTACATTCATCTGTTCCAGCTTTAGTTACTAGTTACTTTAGTTACTCCACTACATTCATCTGTTCCAGCTTTAGTTACTAGTTACTTTAGTTACTCCACTACATTCATCCTTTACTCACACTACAATGGTTTAATACTGGTATTAGTACTTTTACTGCAGGTTTAATACTGGTATTAATACTTTTACTGCAGGTTTAATACTGGTATTAGTACTTTTACTGCAGTACAGGTCAGAGACGTTCGCCTGGTCATAAACACAACCGAAAACGGAATAAAAATCAAAGTGAGAGACACTAAGAGACCATCTGCTGAACTCAGAGTCCCTGTTTGGATCCTTTCCACTCTCTAACATGGATTCTTCTGCATCCAGTACTTTTACTTTTAATACTTTAAGCAGTTTTTTTCTCGCTTTTTAAAAGTTTTTGTCGCTTTTTCGCTGCCTTTTGGTCGCCTTTCTGGTGTGTTTTTGTTGCCTTTTTGGGTCGCCTTTTTGGGTCGCCTTTTTGGGTCGCCTTTTTGGGTCGCCTTTTTGGTGTGTTTTTGTTGCCTTTTTGGGTCGCCTTTTTGGTGTGTTTTTGTTGCCTTTTTGTCACTTTATGGTTGCATATTTGTCGGCTTTTTCTCGGCTTTTTCGCTGCCTTTCTGTCGCCTTTTTGTCGCATTTCTGTGGTGTTTTTTTTGCCTTTTTCGCTGCCTTTCTGTCGCCTTTCTGTCGCCTTTCTGTCGCCTTTTTGTCGCATTTCTGTCGTGTTTTTGTTGCCTTTTTTGCTGCCTTTTTGTCGCCTTTCTGTCGCCTTTCTGTCGCCTTTCTGTCGTCTTTCTGTCACCTTTCTGTCGCCTTTTTGTCGCCTTTTTGTCGCCTTTCTGTCGCCTTTCTGTCGCCTTTTTTGCCGCATTTCTGTGTTTTTGTTGCCTTTCTGGCTGCCTTTTGGTCACCTTTCTGTCGCTTTTTCGCCACCTTTTTGGCTGCCTTTTGGTCGCCTTTCTGGCGCCTTTCTGGCGCCTTTTTCGCTGCCTTTCCTGAAGTCACATCTTCGCTGCAGGACTTTACTGTAACAGAGTATTTTACAAGGTGGTATTATAGTACTTTTACTGCAGTAAAGGATCTGAATACGTCTTCCACCAAAGGAAGAAATGAACAACAAAGAGAGACAACAGAGAAATGAAGTGAAACCAGAAACACAAATTACTAAAAGACCAGCGCAGCGTTCACTGCATAGACAGAGACGACCCATGATGCCTTGTGGTTCAGTAATAATAAAATAATAATAATAAAATAATAATAATAATAATAATAATAATAATAATAATAATAATAATAATAATAATAATAATAATAATATATTTGTGTTTAGAGCTGAGAGTCATGTTGAGCTGTAGTTCACTCAGTGAACCAGCAGATGTTGCTGAAGGTCCATCAGTCAGAGCTCTGAGAGGAAAAGAGAGAGGGAGGGAGGGAGAGGGAGAGAGATGATGAGATATGATATTGGATGAGAGGAAGAGGAAGATGGAGGAGATACATATGGACAGGAAGAGGGGGAAGAAGAAAGTGAGGAAGGTGAGGAAGAGGAAAGACCGATGAGAGAGGCTGAGAGAAACAGGGAAGAGACGGAGGGAAGAAAGAGGAAGAGAGAGATAGTGAGAGATGAGGTTAAATGAGAGGAAGAGAAGGGAGCGAGATTGTGACAAAAGAGGAGGATGAGGAGAAAATACAGATAGAAAGAGAGGGAGGAGAGGGTCAAGAACAAAGATGTTGAAAGCAACAAAAACGTCAAAACAACGTCAAAAAAAGTGTCAACAAGCAACAAAAACGTCAAAAAAAGCGACAAAAAAGTTTTTAAAGCAACGTAAACATTCGAAAGTATCGAAAATGTGACAACATTTTTTAAAAAAGCGACAAAATCATCAAAAAAACGACAAAAACTTCCTATAGGAGCAGCAGGAGACAGACAGACGGACGGACGGATGGATAGATGGATGGATGGATGGATGGATGGACAAAATAACGCTTAATATGTGATATGGGTATGTGGGTGAACACTCGAGTCTGATTGGCTGCAGGGTGTCCATAAGAAAGTGACATAAATGTTGAAAAAAGTGACAAAAACGTTTTAAAAGGCAACAAAAACCATTAAAAAGGCAACATAAACGTTGAAAAATTGACAAAAACATTGAAAATGTGACTTAAGGTTTTAAAAAGCGACAAAAATGTAAAAAAAAGCGACAGAAACATAAAAAAAGAGACTAAAAAAACAAAAAAAACGACAACAAACGTTTGAAAATGTGACATAAACGTTGAAAAAAGTGACAAAAACATTGCATATGTGACTAACAGGTTTAAAAAAGCGCAAAAACATCAAAAAAGCGACAAAAACGTTTAAAAAATCGACAAAAACAGCGAAAATGTGACTAATAGGTTTTAAAAGCGACAAAAACGTCAAAAAAGCGACAAAAACGTCCAAAGAAACGTCAAAAAGGCAACAAAAAAAGTAAAAAAAGTATCTATATATACATATATATATATATATATATATATATATATATATATATATATATATGTGACAAAAACTTAAAAAAAGTGACAAAAAAAGCAACATAAAAGTTAAAAAAGAGACAAAAACGTCGGAAAAGTGACAAAAAATTCAAAATAACTTCAATAAAAGCGACACAAACGTCAAACTAAACAGCTAATGGAAGTCCAAACTGCCTGTGAGCTTCTCCTGTACTATACGGTAATTCCTCTACTGTGTGACAGTAAGTCTCGTGGTTATGACCCAATCGTTAGCCTATTTTTATAAAAGCGTTTGCTACGGAGCCATAACGTGAGATACAAGGTAATGGAGCCTTTTATACATTGTCGTGTTTCTTTAGAAATAAACAACGGACAAATAGAGTCTTTAAACGCTTCAGATGTAAAGTTATTCGCTGTCAAAGTGACGTCAGAATGAATGGGAGTCAATGGGATGCTAACGGGAGGTGATGGCTTGTTAGCATCAAAATGGCGCCATAGGAGCTACGCTTTGTGGACACTCGCTCACCCCCTTGGCTAACACACACGCTTTGTGTATTGACAGGCATGTTGGGTGGAATTAGCAAGCTAGCTAACTAGCATGACAGCAATTAACATATCACTAACTGGGAGTGGTTTAATGTAGCGTTTAATGGGTGTTTTGGGAGAAATCTACAGACACAAATAGACAAAGTGTAGTGAAATAAATGTTGTTTTTCCCACTAGTCTGAAAGAAGACACATTATGGAAGGTAAAGAGCCCAAA
>CM046796.1:1915115-1918466 GCA_025617405.1 Perca schrenkii
TCCTGATTATTTACATGGAGTCTGGTGGAGATATGCTGGCTCTATACACGCTAAAAGTCCTGATTATTTACATGGAGTATGGTGGATCTTACTCTTTAACTAAAAGGTCTATCTCTGTAGGGATTCTTTCCATAATCATTAGTAAATATTTTATTATATCTTTTAATGGGACAACACTGAAGAAATGGCACGTTGCTCCAATGTAAAGTATTAAGTGTACAGCTTGTATAACAGTGTAAATGTGCTGTCCCCTCAAAATAACTCAACACAGCCATTAATGTCTAAACCGCTGGCAACTAAAGTGAGTCCACCCCTATGTTAAATTCCCATAGAGGCAGGCAGATGTTTATTTTTAAAAGCCAGTTATTTCGTTGTGTTTGGAGGCGGGAGTTACAAAAAAAGTCTGACAAAGATGGCAGAGGTTATAATTTTGACGTAACGATGGCGCGCGCCACCTTGGATGCAGCTAGTATAAAGCGTCTTTAACGTTAGTACCTCTCTCGCTCTCTCTCTCTCTCTCTCTGGTATTTCTCTAGCTCGCTCCACCACTTTGTTTATCTAACGTTAGCATCTCTCTCTCTCTTTCTCTCTGTTCTTTCTCTAGCTCGCTCCACCACTTTGTTTATCTAACATTAGCACCTCTCTCTCTCTCTCTCTGGTCTTTCTCTAGCTCGCTCCACCACTTTGTTTATCTAACGTTAGCATCTCTCTCTCTCTCTCTCTCTTTCTCTCTGTTCTTTCTCTAGCTCGCTCCACCACTTTGTTTATCTAACATTAGCATCTCTCTCTCTCTCTCTCTCTCTCTCTGGTCTTTCTCTAGCTCGCTCCACCACTTTGTTTATCTAACGTTAGCACCTCTCTCTCTCTCTCTCTCTCTCTCTGGTCTTTCTCTAGCTCGCTCCACCACTTTGTTTATCTAACGTTAGCATCTCTCTCTCTCTCTCTCTCTCTCTCTCTGGTCTTTCTCTAGCTCGCTCCACCACTTTGTTTATCTAACATTAGCACCTCTCTCTCTCTCTCTCTCTGTTGTTTCCTAGCTCGCTCAACCACTTTGTTTATCTAACGTTAGCACATCTCTCTCTTTCTCTCTCTCTCTCTCTCTCTGGTCTTTCTCTAGCTTGCTCCACCACTTTGTTTATCAAACATTAGCACCTCTCTCTCTCTCTCTCTTTGGGTGCTATTTCTGATGCTTTTTTCAACACTTTTTTGATTATTTCAACACATTTTTTCAACCCTATAAATGCTTTTTACTTTTTTTTTGTCACTTTCAACACTTTTGACGCTGTTTTTTTTTCTTTTTCAAGCTGTAGATTATTTTTGACAGGTCTTTAGCCTTTATACCGGCAGGATATATTAGTGGGACATTGAGCATCCAAAGAGAGATCATAAAGACATGATAAAGGAATAAAACCCACCCCTCCCCCTGAAGACAGAAAGGGAGGAACGTTCTTCTTTCACCGTTGTGTTTAATTCATGAACGTTTGAATCATGTCCCTCCCTCTTGAGAGGAAACCTCACACTGTCCGGTTAATGCTCGGCATTATTAGACCGGACATCGGTCATAACTCTCCATCTCTCACCGATGTTTAATTCATGTTCCCTCTCTCCGTCCGACAGATTCAGCGTCACTTCAGCTCCAACAAAGAGCAGCTGCTAATGGTCTTTTTCAGAGAGGAGGATTAAAATAAAACTCACCGCTGACACACGGCGAGATGAAGAAGAAGCTGTCAGTTAAATATGAACCCTGTCAGATAAATATGAACCCTTTCATTGTGTCGAGCCCTTTCAGGAGAAGACACAAGGACTGTGTGATTAGTCTCATCTATATTAGGTTTTTAACCACAGAGCCATCGGATCGTTTAGTTCAGATGTGGAAAGCTTAATTCACAGCGAGAAAACTCTACAGAAAAAGGAACAATTAATGGGTTATTGTGCATCGTCTGTTAGCGTCAACTAAAAGGTCTGTTTTTTGCCGCTGACAGACTCCGATTATTATTCTAAGTGTCTGACAACATTATGAAAGGATTCCTACAGAGATAGACCTTTTAGTTAAAGAGTAAGATCCTTTTAGTTTAACATGAAACAGCCGCGAAATCACCATCACCAAACTCCACCAGAGTCCATGTAAATAATCAGGACTTTTAGCGTGTATAGAGCCAGCATATCTCCACCAGACTCCATGTAAATAATCAGGACTTTTAGCATGTATAGAGCCAGCATATACATTATATATGTATTATATATGTAAATAATCAGATTTTTATCATCTTAAATCAGAAGCCTCTCTTTCCACTGTTCCAACAATCACCACTCTGGTTTGGTTGAAATAAACCCTTAATTCACCCATTTACATGTGGAGATATGCTGGCTCTATACACGCTAAAAGTCCTGATTATTTACATGGAGTCTGGTGGAGATATGCTGGCTCTATACACGCTAAAAGTCCTGATTATTTACATGGAGTCTGGTGGAGATATGCTGGCTCTATACACGCTAAAAGTCCTGATTATTTACATGGAGTCTGGTGGAGATATGCTGGCTCTATACACGCTAAAAGTCCTGATTATTTACATGGAGTCTGGTGGAGATATGCTGGCTCTATACACGCTAAAAGTCCTGATTATTTACATGGAGTCTGGTGGAGATATGCTGGCTCTATACACGCTAAAAGTCCTGATTATTTACATGGAGTCTGGTGGATTTTACTCTTTAACTAAAAGGTCTATCTCTGTAGGGATTCTTTCCATGATGTTGTCAGACACTTAGAATAATAATCGGAGTCTTGGCCCCTGTGTTTTAGGAGCCAAACATCCACCATGACCTCCTCCCTACGAGGATCTTCACGCTCTTATACAGCAGCAGTCAATGTGCTGTCCTGCTATGCCATGAACTACTACGACTACTGTTTCTGGTCATAGATCCAGTATCTTTTATTGTGACTATTATCGCCACTGTTCATCACACTCCCAACCGGCACCGTCAGACACCACCTATCGAGACATGGGTCTGTCCCTGGTTTCTCCCTAAAAGGGAGTTTTTCCTCACCACTGTTGCACTAAATGCTCTTGGGTGAATTACTGGAATTGTTGGGTCTTTGTAAATTATAGAGCGTGGTCTAGACCTACTCTATCTGTAACTCTTGTTATGATTTGATACTATAAATAAAATATAAAAGAGAAGGAGGTGAGGCTTGATCTGATGCGTGCTGGTCTAACAGGGAGGTGTGTTCAGGTGTTCAGGTGGGTGGTGATAGCGCAGTGGATATGTCACTTGCCTTTGGTGTGGCAGACCCAGGTTCGATTCCTGCTGCGACACATGAACCAATGTGTCCCTGAGCAAGACACTTAACTC
>CM046796.1:1918966-1961466 GCA_025617405.1 Perca schrenkii
AGAGACTTCAGATACAGTATTAGGGGACCACTAAGGTCTATATAAAAGAGACTTCAGATACAGTATTAGGGGGACCACTAAGGCCTATATAAAAGAGACTTCAGATACAGTATTAGGGAGACCACTAAGGTCTATATAAAAGAGACTTCAGATACAGTATTAGGGGGACCACTAAGGTCTATATAAAAGAGACTTCAGATACAGTATTAGGGGGACCACTAAGGTCTATATAAAAAGAGACTTCAGATACAGTATTAGGGGGACCACTAAGGTCTATATAAAAGAGACTTCAGATACAGTATTAGAGGGACCACTAAAGGTCTATATAAAAGAGACTTCAGATACAGTATTAGGGAGACCACTAAGGTCTATATAAAAGAGACTTCAGATACAGTATTAGGGGACCACTAAGGTCTATATAAAAGAGACTTCAGATACAGTATTAGGGGACCACTAAGGTCTATATAAAAGAGACTTCAGATACAGTATTAGAGGGACCACTAAGGTCTATATAAAAGAGACTTTCAGATATAGTATTAGAGGACCACTAAGGTCTATATAAAAGAGACTTCAGATACAGTATTAGGAGACCACTAAGGTCTATATAAAAGAGACTTTCAGATACAGTATTAGGGGACCACTAAGGTCTATATAAAGAGACTTCAGATACAGTATTAGGGGACCACTAAGGTCTATATAAAAGAGACTTCAGATACAGTATTAGGGGACCACTAAGGTCTATATAAAAGCATCCAAAGAGCACCATGTCATGGGACCTTTAATAGGATTTAATAGATGTTTTAGTGTGTGTGTGTGTTAGTGTGTCTGTGTCTGAGTGTGTGTCTATGAGTGTGTGTTAGTGAGTCTGTGTGTGTGTGTCCGAGTGTGTGTGTGTCTGCGTGTGTGTGTGTCTGTGTGTGTGTGTTAGTGTGTCTGCGTGTGTGTTAGTGTGTCTGCGTGTGTGTGTGTGTTAGTGTGTGTGTGTCTGAGTGTGTCTGTGAGTGTGTTAGTGTGTGTGTGTGTCTGAGTGTGTGTGTGTCTGTGAGTGTGTGTGTCTGTGAGTGTGTGTTAGTGTGTCTGCGAGTGTGTGTGTGTGTGTGTGTGTGTCTGAGTGTATGTGTGTCTGCGTGTGTGTGTGTCTGTGTGTGTGTGTTAGTGTGTGTGTGTGTGTGTGTGTGTGTGTTAGTGTGTCTGTGTGTGTGTGTTAGTGTGTCTGCGTGTGTGTGTGTGTTAGTGTGTCTGTGTCTGAGAGTGTCTGTGAGTGTGTTAGTGTGTGTGTGTGTCTGAGTGTGTGTGTGTCTGTGAGTGTGTGTGTCTGTGAGTGTGTGTTAGTGTGTGTGTCTGAGTGTGTGTGTGTCTGTGAGTGTGTGTTAGTGTGTCTGTGTCTGAGTGTGTGTCTGTGAGTGTGTGTGTGTGTCTGAGTGTGTGTGTGTCTGAGTGTGTGTGTCTGTGAGTGTGTGTTAGTGTGTCTGTGTCTGAGTGTGTGTGTGTCTGTGAGTGTGTGTGTGTCTGTGAGTGTGTGTTAGTGTGTCTGCGTGTCTGTGAGTGTGTGTTAGTGTGTCTGTGTCTGAGTGTGTGTCTGTGAGTGTGTGTGTGTTTGTCAAACTCACAATCATCAGATTTTTAGTTTAATCTCTTTATTGAGTCAAACCAAAAACATAAAAAAGGAAAAACAGACCAGATGGATTGCCTGCCTGCCTGCCTGTCTGCCTGCCTGCCTGCCTGCCTGTCTGTCTGTCTGCCTGTCTGTCTGCCTGCCTGCCTGCCTGCCTGCCTGCCTGCCTGCCTGTCTGCCTGCCTGCGTCTGCCTGCCTGTCTGCGGGTCAAAGTGCTAGTAGTGCATAAGGAGGAGGAGTTGTCAACACACTGACTAAATGGGTTTTTTTGGCAAATACAAACATCACATCCCATAAATCCATCGTCACGGTAACAGAAAACACACAAAAAAAAAAAAAAAAAAACACCTGACAACATGAAAACATCTTTCAAACATTAACCGTTCACGAGCTTTTTTAAAAAAATAAAAAAAAAAAAGGCGTTTACAGCGATTATCGTTCTGGGATTATCGAGTAAAACTTAAAATATACTCGAGACCTGTGTGTGTCTCTGTGTGTGTGTCTATGTCTGTGTCTCTGTCTGTGTGTCTCTGTGTGTGTGTCTCTATGTGTGGGTGTCTGTCTGTGTGTGTGTGTGTGTTTGTGTCTGTGTGTGTGCCTATGTGTGTATGTGTGTGTATGTCTGTGTCTGTGTGTATGTCTGTGTGTGTGTGTGTGTGCATGTGTGTTTGTCTCTGTGTGTGTGTGTGTCTGTGTGTGTCTATGTGTGCATGGGTGTCTGTCTGTGTGTGTGTGTGTCTGTGTGTGTCTCTGTGTGTGTGTGTGTGTGTGTGTCTGTGTCTCTATGTGTGTGTCTGTCTGTGTGTGTGTGTGTGTGTGTGTCTCTGTGTGTGTGTGTGTGTCTGTGTGTGTGTGTGTGTGTCTGTGTGTGTGTGTGTGTCTATGTGTGCATGGGTGTCTGTCTGTGTGTCTGTGTGTGTCTCTGTGTGTGTGTGTGTGTGTGTGTCTGTGTCTCTATGTGTGTGTGTCTGTCTGTGTGTGTGTGTGTGTATGTCTGTGTGTGTGTGTGTGTCTATGTGTTTGTGTGTCTCTGTGTGTGTCTCTGTGTGCGTGTGTGTGTATATGTGTGTATGTCTCTGTGTGTGTGTGTCTGTGTGAATGTATCTATGTGTGTGTGTGTCTGTGTGTGTGTGTATATGTCTCTATGTGTGTCTCTGTGTCTCTGTGTGTGTGTGTGTGTGTGTGTGTGTGTTTATCGAGTAGTTCTTAAAGTAAAACTCAAAATATGCTTTAAAACATCATGCGTCAAACTCGAGGCCCGTGGGCCAAATCTGGCCCCTCCCAGGTTCTGATTCGGCCCAAATATAAATTTAGGTTCACAATACATTCTGGCCCACCTAGTTGTTTTTCCGACTTTTTGACACTTTTTGTGTCCATTTTGTCGCCTTTTCCAGATTTCTTCGCTATTTTCTACGATGGCCGAGGAACTTATTTTGGGGCTTTGAGCCCCAAACTGTCAGTGTCAAACTCAGCAGTATTACTGCATGTCCTCACTTACAGTTCAGTCGACATAAAGACCCCAAAAAAACGACAATAATGATGAAAAAAGTGCCTAAAAAGCCACTAAATTATCTAAAAAAAAAAAGTGCCTAAAAAGCCACTAAATTATCTAAAAAGAAAAAGTGCCTAAAAAGCCACTAAATTATCTCAAAAAAGTGCCTAAAAAGCCACTAAATTATCTCAAAAAAGTGCCTAAAAAGCCACTAAATTATCTAAAAAAAAAAGTGCCTAAAAAGCCACTAAATTATCTCAAAAAAGTGCTGAAAACGTTGGAAAAAGCGACAAAGACTTGGTGGGCGGAAAGTTATCGTGCAGCTAAATTGACCAAAGTTTGCGAGGGGCCAGATTAGGGCCGCGGGCCTCGAGTTTGACACCCGTGTGTGCTCTACAGTATGACAGAGAACAAAGCTCCCCTCGAGCTAACATGCTAGCATGCTAAAAACACAAAAGATTTGAGCTGGTTGTCATTTGTGAGTTCAATGTGAATGTTCTTTCTGAATGCTAACCTGCTAACGGTAGCGTTCAGGTAGTTATTATTAATAACTAATAATAATAAAAATGTGCTTTGGACTCTGATTATCTGGAAGATGGTGAAAGAACGTTGCAAGAAGTAATATAAAATAATAACTAATGCATGTTTACATGATGGCATTTAGCATCTGTGTTTTGCCGTGTTATCGTGCTAACCGTTAGCATGTGACATGCTTCCCACTGTGTTTGGTTAACCGTTTGTTAGCAAGTTTAAATCCTTACGTTAGCGTGCCATCATTTGCATTAATCTCAGGCTACATCTCCATCGCTACGTTTTGGGTTTCAAGCGTTTGAGTTTAGAGCCAGAAGAGTTTCCAAAAGGTCTCCGAAACACCAGAGCAGGGGGAATGAGAGGAGGAAACACCAGAGCAGGGGGAATGAGAGGAGGAAACACCAGAGCAGGGGGAATGAGAGGAGGAAACACCAGAGCAGGGGGAATGAGAGGAGGAAACACCAGAGCAGGGGGAATGAGAGGGGAAAATGCCAGAGCATGGGTAACGAGGCTTCACTTTGGACACTAAAAATGTACCTAGCTGTCATTTTTCACTGCATAAAACCCCCAAAATGTGTCTCATAAAACACGTTAAAAACCCCAAAACAGACAAGAGTTCAACGAGGAAACCGTAAACATACAGTACGGGCTAAAAGTTTGGACACACCTTCTCATTCAATGCGTTTCCTTTTTATTTTCATGACTATTTACATTGTAGATTCTCACTGAAGGCATCAAAACTATGAATGAACACATATGGAATTATGTACTTAACAAAAAAGTGTGAAATAACTGAAAACATGTCTTATATTTTAGATTCTTCAAAGTAGCCACCCTTTGCTTTTTTTTGATAACTCTGCAAACCCTTGGTGTTCTCTCAATGAGCTTCATGAGGTAGTCACCTGAAATGGTTTTACCTTCACAGGTGTGCTTTGTCAGGGTTCATTAGTGGAATTATTTCCCTTATTAATAAAAAAAAAGCAAAGGGTGTCTACTTTGAAGAATCTAAAATATAAGACATGTTTTCAGTTATTTCACACTTTTTTGTTAAGTACATAATTCCATATGTGTTCATTCATAGTTTTGATGCCTTCAGTGAGAATCTACAATGTAAATAGTCATGAAAATAAAAAGGAAACACATTGAATGAGAAGGTGTGTCCAAACTTTTGGCCTGTACTGTACATGTGACGCTGTAAGTGAAGTGGCGTCTTCCCCTAAGAGCGGCGATGAACCGTTGATTGTACGTTAACATGTGTCTGCGGACTCCAACAGTGAGAAACCTAAAGCAAGGCAGGGAAACAGGACACGAGAGAAAGCAAAAACTGAACACAATGAAAGAAAAAACATCCGGCTGAACGTGGAGTTTGAGCAGCCGCAGGATTTACAAACTTAAATCGCCCATATTCTGCTCATTTTCAGGTTCATAATTGTATTTTAAGGTTGTACCAGAATAGGTTTACATGGTTTAATTATCTAAAAACACCATATTTTTGTTGTACTGCACATTGCTGCAGCTCCTCTTTTCACCCTGTGTTCAGCTCTCTGTTTTAGCTACAGAGTGAGACATCTCTTCTTCTTCTTCTGTACTATCTTTGATTGCACTCGCACATGCTCAGTAGCTCAGATGTAGCATCTGCAACCAGATCTCACTCAGAACACCATGGATGGTCTTTTTCAAAGTCTGTATGTGTGTGGAAGCACCAGAGACACTAAATAACACCCCAAATCACCAGAAAAATAGATTTTTTTCATAATATGGGCACTTTAAACTCTTCAGCACAGGGGGTGTCAAACTCAACTTCACTAATGGTCAGTCTGTTTTATTCACTACATGGTGGTACTAAATAAAGTAGCTGTTGGCAGATACTTTATTTTTATTCATAATGTAAAAACCCAAAAAAGAAGTTGAGTTCGTCACCCCTGCTCTAGTGTGTACTTCCTCCACAGCAATCGCTCCCAAAACGTCCCAGTTAAGAGAGGAAACGCCCTAAACATATTCTTAGTAAATCTTTACAATCATTCCCTGAAAGAACCGAGCAGACCTGACTTGTTGCATCGTCCACAAGTTCTTCTAAAACTTGACATTTTCAGCGCGTAGCTCGCTAGCTCAAAACTTCGATGTTGTCGTTTCCGTGGTGAATGGGGGTTTGAGAACAGCAACACACAGAGAAAGGGGAGGAGAGGGGCCCCAAGCCTGACATCCACATCTGGCTTTTTATCCTGGAAATGTACATCCGTTGATCCAGACTATGTAAAAACAATCATCTTTAAAATTAAGCTAACGGTAGGCTCCAGGAGTTGGTTAAAAACACAGTCTCTGGCTGACTTTCACAAGTCTTGATGGTCATATACACACATCACACTCAAAGGCTTTAGGCTTTAGCTAAAAGGGTTAGCCTCCTCGGCCGTTGACGGTCCATTTCTGGGTTCTCTGGGGGTCCAGAATCAGTGTGAAGCAGCTTTAAAACGGCTCAGCTGCATCCTAGCATGAGAACGTTTACCGGTGGAGTTTCAGGTACACGGCAACGTGGCATCATGACTTCGCGTAAACATCCACGGCACTTTCCTGAAGCCAAACGGCGCGTTATCTGTACGCATTTTAAGCTATCCACGTGTACGTCTACGCTGTACACAGCGGACGTAAACATACACACTACAGTGTGTTATCGCGAGAACGTCACGCGTGTTTGTTAAAAAAAAAAAAGAGGAAAGAGAAAAGAACATTGGGAAAGGCTTTTGTAAACACACAAAAAAACGACAAAAACACAAAAAAACGACCAAAAACGAGACAATAACCAACGTCACATGCTTAGGAAAACAATAAACAGTTGGGTTTAGGAAAGAAACATTGGGGGAAGGCTTAAAAGAAAATAAAAAGGTTGATAAAAGCCACATGAGGGATGCAATCCTGGGTGCAAGTCCTGTGTTTTACCCAACCTCCACCCCAACCAATACTCGCCACGGCAATAATTTGCACGTAATGTAGGTCAATGGAGGCCAAAACAGCATTGCTAAACACGCTAAAAAGCGATTGTGCGTCTTGATAACGCGCCAAAATAGCACACGAATTGGCGCCACTTCATGAGATCAGTCTGTACACTGTGACATATTCAGCCTTGTGGTTTTTCTGTATTCATGAAGACAGGATCCAACGTGGAGCCCTAGAAGGAGGGGCCCAGAGCTGCAGAGCTGTGAGGACCCTAAGCGTTTCTCTCTGTAACACAGGGGGCTGTAGCCCAGTTTGAGTTTAAAAAAAAAAAACAAGTCTGGTTTCTGTGTATGTGCGATGCGAGGATCTGTGCGATCATCTGGGAGCGATCTCCTGCATCATGGCGGGCAGGTGCATGCTGGGACACGAGTCTCTGTGTCTCAGTTTGAACATCAGCTGCTCTTTTTCCTGAGAAAGATTCTGGTTTATCAGCGCCTGCCGCTCCAGCGCCCCCTTCAGGTCCTGCTGCTCCTTGGATAATTGCCTGGAACAAAGAGAGAGAACAGATGTAAAGGTCCCGTGACATGGTGCTCTTTGGATGCTTTTATATAGACCTTAGTGGTCCCCTAATACTGTATCTGAAGTCTCTTTTATATGGACCTTAGTGGTCCCCTAATACTGTATCTGAAGTCTCTTTTATATAGACCTTAGTGGTCCCCTAATACTGTATCTGAAGTCTCTTTTATATAGACCTTAGTGGTCCCCCTAATACTGTATCTGAAGTCTCTTTTATATAGACCTTAGTGGTCCCCTAATACTGTATCTGAAGTCTCTTTTATATAGACCTTAGTGGTCCCCCTAATACTGTATCTGAAGTCTCTTTTATATAGACCTTAGTGGTCCCCTAATACTGTATCTGAAGTCTCTTTTATATAGACCTTAGTGGTCCCCCTAATACTGTATCTGAAGTCTCTTTTATATAGACCTTAGTGGTCCCCTAATACTGTATCTGAAGTCTCTTTTATATAGACCTTAGTGGTCCCCCTAATACTGTATCTGAAGTCTCTTTTATATAGACCTTAGTGGTCCCCTAATACTGTATCTGAAGTCTCTTTTATATAGACCTTAGTGGTCCCCTAATACTGTATCTGAAGTCTCTTTTATATAGACCTTAGTGGTCCCCTAATACTGTATCTGAAGTCTCTTTTATATAGACCTTAGTGGTCCCCTAATACTGTATCTGAAGTCTCTTTTATATAGACCTTAGTGGTCCCCTAATACTGTATCTGAAGTCTCTTTTATATAGACCTTAGTGGTCCCCTAATACTGTATCTGAAGTCTCTTTTATATAGACCTTAGTGGTCCCCCTAATACTGTATCTGAAGTCTCTTTTATATAGACCTTAGTGGTCCCCTAATACTGTATCTGAAGTCTCTTTTATATAGACCTTAGTGGTCCCCCTAATACTGTATCTGAAGTCTCTTTTATATAGACCTTAGTGGTCCCCTAATACTGTATCTGAAGTCTCTTTTATATAGACCTTAGTGGTCCCCTAATACTGTATCTGAAGTCTCTTTTATATAGACCTTAGTGGTCCCCCTAATACTGTATCTGAAGTCTCTTTTATATAGACCTTAGTGGTCCCCTAATACTGTATCTGAAGTCTCTTTTATATAGACCTTAGTGGTCCCCCTAATACTGTATCTGAAGTCTCTTTTATATAGACCTTAGTGGTCCCCTAATACTGTATCTGAAGTCTCTTTTATATAGACCTTAGTGGTCCCCTAATACTGTATCTGAAGTCTCTTTTATATAGACCTTAGTGGTCCCCTAATACTGTATCTGAAGTCTCTTTTATATAGACCTTAGTGGTCCCCTAATACTGTATCTGAAGTCTCTTTTATATAGACCTTAGTGGTCCCCTAATACTGTATCTGAAGTCTCTTTTATATAGACCTTAGTGGTCCCCTAATACTGTATCTGAAGTCTCTTTATATAGACCTTAGTGGTCCCCTAATACTGTATCTGAAGTCTCTTTTATATAGACCTTAGTGGTCCCCTAATACTGTATCTGAAGTCTCTTTTATATAGACCTTAGTGGTCCCCTAATACTGTATCTGAAGTCTCTTTTATATAGACCTTAGTGGTCCCCTAATACTGTATCTGAAGTCTCTTTTATATAGACCTTAGTGGTCCCCCTAATACTGTATCTGAAGTCTCTTTTATATAGACCTTAGTGGTCCCCTAATACTGTATCTGAAGTCTCTTTTATATAGACCTTAGTGGTCCCCTAATACTGTATCTGAAGTCTCTTTTATATAGACCTTAGTGGTCCCCTAATACTGTATCTGAAGTCTCTTTTATATAGACCTTAGTGGTCCCCTAATACTGTATCTGAAGTCTCTTTTATATAGACCTTAGTGGTCCCCTAATACTGTATCTGAAGTCTCTTTTATATAGACCTTAGTGGTCCCCTAATACTGTATCTGAAGTCTCTTTTATATAGACCTTAGTGGTCCCCTAATACTGTATCTGAAGTCTCTTTTATATAGACCTTAGTGGTCCCCTAATACTGTATCTGAAGTCTCTTTTATATAGACCTTAGTGGTCCCCTAATACTGTATCTGAAGTCTCTTTTATATAGACCTTAGTGGTCCCCTAATACTGTATCTGAAGTCTCTTTTATATAGACCTTAGTGGTCCCCTAATACTGTATCTGAAGTCTCTTTTATATAGACCTTAGTGGTCCCCTAATACTGTATCTGAAGTCTCTTTTATATAGACCTTAGTGGTCCCCTAATACTGTATCTGAAGTCTCTTTTATATAGACCTTAGTGGTCCCCTAATACTGTATCTGAAGTCTCTTTTATATAGACCTTAGTGGTCCCCTAATACTGTATCTGAAGTCTCTTTTATATAGACCTTAGTGGTCCCCTAATACTGTATCTGAAGTCTCTTTTATATAGACCTTAGTGGTCCCCTAATACTGTATCTGAAGTCTCTTTTATATAGACCTTAGTGGTCCCCTAATACTGTATCTGAAGTCTCTTTTATATAGACCTTAGTGGTCCCCTAATACTGTATCTGAAGTCTCTTTTATATAGACCTTAGTGGTCCCCTAATACTGTATCTGAAGTCTCTTTTATATAGACCTTAGTGGTCCCTCTAATACTGTATCTGAAGTCTCTTTTATATAGACCTTAGTGGTCCCCTAATACTGTATCTGAAGTCTCTTTTATATAGACCTTAGTGGTCCCCTAATACTGTATCTGAAGTCTCTTTTATATAGACCTTAGTGGTCCCCTAATACTGTATCTGAAGTCTCTTTATATAGACCTTAGTGGTCCCCTAATACTGTATCTGAAGTCTCTTTATAAACGTTAGTGTCCCTTACTGTATCTGAAGTCTCTTTATATAGGCCTTAGTGGTCCCCTAATACTGTATCTGAAGTCTCTTTATATAGACCTTAGTGGTCCCCTAATACTGTATCTGAAGTCTCTTTTATATAGACCTTAGTGGTCCCCTAATACTGTATCTGAAGTCTCTTTTATATAGACCTTAGTGGTCCTCTAATACTGTATCTGAAGTCTCTTTTATATAGACCTTAGTGGTCCCCTAATACTGTATCTGAAGTCTCTTTTATATAGACCTTAGTGGTCCCCTAATACTGTATCTGAAGTCTCTTTTATATAGACCTTAGTGGTCCCTCTAATACTGTATCTGAAGTCTCTTTTATATAGACCTTAGTGGTCCCCCTAATACTGTATCTGAAGTCTCTTTTATATAGACCTTAGTGGTCCCCTAATACTGTATCTGAAGTCTCTTTTATATAGACCTTAGTGGTCCTCTAATACTGTATCTGAAGTCTCTTTTATATAGACCTTAGTGGTCCTCTAATACTGTATCTGAAGTCTCTTTTATATAGACCTTAGGGCACCTTTAAAGGGTAACTAACATTTCTCTGTACTCCATCTTTCTCTGCACTGCCTTCACACATTTAAGCAAAAGCAGTTGCTAAGTTGATAACATTAGTGCAAAACAATAATAAAATAAAAGTAAATCAATTACAAAAGGCAAGGAAAAACCCTGCATCGTTACCGGTGTAAGTTTGGGTCAGAATCACTTTGATTAACGTTGATTTTTTTTGACTTATGAAGAGTTCCCTTGAAGAAGAGGCTTATATCCAAAGACTTAAAGAAACTATTTTATTTTAGGAATCCGGGCTTCTCGTTGAGAGCTTAAAGGGTGAATACCGTTTTTTTCAACCTATGTTTCTATGTTTCTGTGTCTACGTGATGGGGATGGGAACAACAATCCCTGACATTGGTCCAGTATTAAGTTTAGGATTAAGGATTGTTGTTTTGGAGCAGATGTAAAATTGTCCAGCAGGAGGCGCCACATAGCTGTGTAATGATCTGGTGTTAGTGAGAGAGGAGAGGAGGAGAGGAGAGGGAGAGACGAGGAGAGGAGACAGAAGAGAGGAGATAGAAGAGAGGAGATGAGAGAGAGGAGAGAGAGAGAGGAGACGAGAGGAAGAGGAGAGGAGATAGAAGAGAGGAGAGGAGAGAGAGAGGAGAAGACACAAGACGAAACAGAAGAGAGGAGAGAGACGAGGAGATAGAAGAGAGGAGATAGGAGAGGAGATAGGAGAGGAGAAGAGATAAGACGAGATAGAAGAGAGGAGAGGAGATAGAAGAGAGGAGATAGGAGAGGAGAGAGGAGAGGAGAGAGGAGAGGAGACAGAAGCGAGGAGATAGGAGAGGAGAGAGAAGAGAGGAGATAGGAGAGGAGACAGAAGAGAGGAGATAGGAGAGGAGACAGAAGAGAGGAGATAGGAGAGGAGACAGAAGAGAGGAGATAGGAGAGGGAAAGAGATAAGACGAGATAGAAGAGAGGAGAGGAGAAGAGATAAGATGAGATAGAAGAAAGGAGAGAAGATATATGAGAGGACAGGAGAAGAGAGGAGAGGAGACGAGAACAGAGGATAGAGAGAGGAGATAGGAGAGGAGATAGAAGAGAGGAGATAGGAGAGGAGAGAGAAGACAGAAGAGAGGAGATAGGAGAGGGAAAGAGATAAGACGAGATAGAAGAGAGGAGAGGAGATAGAAGCGAGGAGATAGGAGAGGAGACAGAGGAGAGGAGAGATAGGAGAGGAGAGAGAATAGAGGAGATAGGAGAGGAAAGATAGGAGAGGAGAGAGAAGAGAGGAGACAGAAGAGATGAGATAGGAGAGGAGAGAGAAGAGAGGAGAGAGAAGAGAGGAGATAGGAGAGGAGAGATAGGAGAGGAGAGAGAAGAGAGGAGAGAGAAGAGAGGAGATAGGAGAGGAGAGAGAAGAGAGGAGATAGGAGAGGAGAGATAGGAGAGGAGAGAGAAGAGAGGAGAGAGAAGAGAGGAGAGAGAGAGAGAGGAGAGAGAAGAGAGGAGAGGAGAGGGAGAGAGGAGAGGAGAGAGAAGAGAGGGAGAGAGAGAGAGGAGATAGGAGAGGAGAGATAGGAGAGGAGAGATAGGAGAGGAGAGATGGGAGAGGAGAGAGGAGAGGAGAGAGGAGAGGAGATAGGGAGAGGAGAGAGAAGAGAGAAGAGAGAGACAGGAGAGGAGATAGAGAGGAGAGAGAGAGAGAGAGAGAGATAGGAGAGGAGAGGGAGATAGGAGAGGAGAGAGAAGAGAGGAGATAGGGGAGGAGAGAGAAGAGGAGATAGGAGAGGAGAGAGTAGAGAGGAGATAGGAGAGGAGAGATAGGAGAGGAGAGAGAAGAGAGGAGATAGGAGAGGAGAGAGAAGAGAGGAGATAGGAGAGGAGAGATAGGAGAGGAGACAGAAGAGAGGAGAAGAGAGGAGACGAGAAGAGAGGATAGAGAGAGGAGAGGAGATACATGAGAGGAGAGGAGACGTACTGAATGAGAGTCTGGCAGTTGTCTATCCGGACTCTGAGATCCTCGTTCTGCTGCAGGATGTAGACCGTCTGGTCCTCCAGAGACTGATTCTTCTCCATCTGAGAGTCAAGAATAAGAAGAGAGAGACAGGTGGAGAGAGAGAGAGACAGGTGGAGAGAGAGAGAGACAGGTGGAAAGAGAGGATGAAAACAAAAGATAAATATGAAATAATGAGAGATTTGTCCTTCAAAACAACACAAACCACCGTTATAACCAACAGGACAGCGCGCGGTGAGTTTTCCTACCAGAGCCTCCATCTGCTGCAGCTTCCTGCTCTGCTCCTGCACGCGCTCAGTCTTCATCTCGATCACAAACAGCAGTGACTCCTGCTCAGACTCCCAGAATGCACCTGGGCTGCCATGGGCCTGGAAGGGGAGGGGGAGGGCACAGACAACTTAATACAAAAAGTATTTACATGAACACACACTGTGTTTAGAGGAATACATTTTCTAGCGTTCAGAGTCAGAAGTTACAGTTCAACTAGGGCTGCAACAACGAATCGATAAAATCGATAAAATTCGATTAAAGTCTCTACACTATCCTACTTCTGTTCAACAGAACAACAACAGCAGGGTAAAGTCTCTGCACTATCCTACTTCTGTTCAACAGAACAACAGCAGCAGGGTAAAGACTCTACACTATCCTACTTCTGTTCAACAGAACAACAACAGCAGGGTAAAGACACTACACTATCCTACTTCTGTTCAACAGAACAACAACAGCAGGGTAAAGTCACTACACTATCCTACTTCTGTTCAACAGAACAACAACAGCAGGGTAAAGTCACTACACTATCCTACTTCTGTTCAACAGAACAACAACAGCAGGGTAAAGTCACTACACTATCCTACTTCTGTTCAACAGAACAACAACAGCAGGGTAAAGTCACTACACTATCCTACTACTGTTCAACAGAACAACAACAGCAGGGTAAAGTCACTACACTATCCTACTTCTGTTCAACAGAACAACAACAGCAGGGTAAAGTCACTACACTATCCTACTTCTGTTCAACAGAACAACAACAGCAGGGTAAAGTCTCTACACTATCCTACTTCTGTTCAACAGAACAACAACAGCAGGGTAAAGTCACTACACTATCCTACTTCTGTTCAACAGAACAACAGCAGGGTAAAGTCACTACACTATCCTACTTCTGTTCAACAGAACAACAACAGCAGGGTAAAGTCACTACACTATCCTACTTCTGTTCAACAGAACAACAACAGCAGGGTAAAGTCACTACACTATCCTACTACTGTTCAACAGAACAACAACAGCAGGGTAAAGTCACTACACTATCCTACTTCTGTTCAACAGAACAACAACAGCAGGGTAAAGTCACTACACTATCCTACTTCTGTTCAACAGAACAACAACAGCAGGGTAAAGTCACTACACTATCCTACTACTGTTCAACAGAACAACAACAGCAGGGTAAAGTCACTACACTATCCTACTTCTGTTCAACAGAACAACAACAGCAGGGTAAAGTCACTACACTATCCTACTTCTGTTCAACAGAACAACAACAGCAGGGTAAAGTCACTACACTATCCTACTTCTGTTCAACAGAACAACAACAGCAGGGTAAAGTCACTACACTATCCTACTTCTGTTCAACAGAACAACAACAGCAGGGTAAAGTCACTACACTATCCTACTTCTGTTCAACAGAACAACAACAGCAGGGTAAAGTCACTACACTATCCTACTTCTGTTCAACAGAACAACAACAGCAGGGTAAAGTCACTACACTATCCTACTTCTGTTCAACAGAACAACAACAGCAGGGTAAAGTCACTACACTATCCTACTTCTGTTCAACAGAACAACAACAGCAGGGTAAAGTCACTACACTATCCTACTTCTGTTCAACAGAACAACAACAGCAGGGTAAAGTCACTACACTATCCTACTTCTGTTCAACAGAACAACAACAGCAGGGTAAAGTCACTACACTATCCTACTTCTGTTCAACAGAACAACAACAGCAGGGTAAAGTCACTACACTATCCTACTTCTGTTCAACAGAACAACAACAGCAGGGTAAAGTCACTACACTATCCTACTTCTGTTCAACAGAACAACAACAGCAGGGTAAAGTCACTACACTATCCTACTTCTGTTCAACAGAACAACAACAGCAGGGTAAAGTCACTACACTATCCTACTTCTGTTCAACAGAACAACAACAGCAGGGTAAAGTCACTACACTATCCTACTTCTGTTCAACAGAACAACAACAGCAGGGTAAAGTCACTACACTATCCTACTTCTGTTCAACAGAACAACAACAGCAGGGTAAAGTCACTACACTATCCTACTTCTGTTCAACAGAACAACAACAGCAGGGTAAAGTCACTACACTATCCTACTTCTGTTCAACAGAACAACAACAGCAGGGTAAAGACACTACACTATCCTACTTCTGTTCAACAGAACAACAACAGCAGGGTAAAGTCACTACACTATCCTACTACTGTTCAACAGAACAACAACAGCAGGGTAAAGACACTACACTATCCTACTTCTGTTCAACAGAACAACAACAGCAGGGTAAAGTCACTACACTATCCTACTTCTGTTCAACAGAACAACAACAGCAGGGTAAAGTCACTACACTATCCTACTTCTGTTCAACAGAACAACAACAGCAGGGTAAAGTCACTACACTATCCTACTTCTGTTCAACAGAACAACAACAGCAGGGTAAAGTCACTACACTATCCTACTTCTGTTCAACAGAACAACAACAGCAGGGTAAAGTCACTACACTATCCTACTTCTGTTCAACAGAACAACAACAGCAGGGTAAAGACACTACACTATCCTACTTCTGTTCAACAGAACAACAACAGCAGGGTAAAGTCACTACACTATCCTACTTCTGTTCAACAGAACAACAACAGCAGGGTAAAGTCACTACACTATCCTACTTCTGTTCAACAGAACAACAACAGCAGGGTAAAGTCACTACACTATCCTACTTCTGTTCAACAGAACAACAACAGCAGGGTAAAGTCACTACACTATCCTACTTCTGTTCAACAGAACAACAACAGCAGGGTAAAGTCACTACACTATCCTACTTCTGTTCAACAGAACAACAACAGCAGGGTAAAGACACTACACTATCCTACTTCTGTTCAACAGAACAACAACAGCAGGGTAAAGACACTACACTATCCTACTTCTGTTCAACAGAACACAACAGCAGGGTAAAGTCACTACACTATCCTACTTCTGTTCAACAGAACAACAACAGCAGGGTAAAGACACTACACTATCCTACTTCTGTTCAACAGAACAACAACAGCAGGGTAAAGTCACTACACTATCCTACTACTGTTCAACAGAACAACAACAGCAGGGTAAAGTCACTACACTATCCTACTTCTGTTCAACAGAACAACAACAGCAGGGTAAAGTCTCTACACTATCCTACTTCTGTTCAACAGAACAACAACAGCAGGGTAAAGTCACTACACTATCCTACTTCTGTTCAACAGAACAACAACAGCAGGGTAAAGTCACTACACTATCCTACTTCTGTTCAACAGAACAACAACAGCAGGGTAAAGTCACTACACTATCCTACTTCTGTTCAACAGAACAACAACAGCAGGGTAAAGTCACTACACTATCCTACTACTGTTCAACAGAACAACAACAGCAGGGTAAAGTCTCTACACTATCCTACTTCTGTTCAACAGAACAACAACAGCAGGGTAAAGTCTCTACACTATCCTACTACTGTTCAACAGAACAACAACAGCAGGGTAAAGTCACTACACTATCCTACTACTGTTCAACAGAACAACAACAGCAGGGTAAAGTCACTACACTATCCTACTTCTGTTCAACAGAACAACAACAGCAGGGTAAAGTCACTACACTATCCTACTTCTGTTCAACAGAACAACAACAGCAGGGTAAAGTCACTACACTATCCTACTTCTGTTCAACAGAACAACAACAGCAGGGTAAAGTCTCTACACTATCCTACTTCTGTTCAACAGAACAACAACAGCAGGGTAAAGTCACTACACTATCCTACTTCTGTTCAACAGAACAACAACAGCAGGGTAAAGTCTCTACACTATCCTACTTCTGTTCAACAGAACAACAACAGCAGGGTAAAGTCACTACACTATCCTACTACTGTTCAACAGAACAACAACAGCAGGGTAAAGTCTCTACACTATCCTACTTCTGTTCAACAGAACAACAACAGCAGGGTAAAGTCACTACACTATCCTACTTCTGTTCAACAGAACAACAACAGCAGGGTAAAGTCACTACACTATCCTACTACTGTTCAACAGAACAACAACAGCAGGGTAAAGTCACTACACTATCCTACTTCTGTTCAACAGAACAACAACAGCAGGGTAAAGTCACTACACTATCCTACTTCTGTTCAACAGAACAACAGCAGCAGGGTAAAGACACTACACTATCCTACTTCTGTTCAACAGAACAACAACAGCAGGGTAAAGTCTCTACACTATCCTACTTCTGTTCAACAGAACAACAACAGCAGGGTAAAGTCACTACACTATCCTACTTCTGTTCAACAGAACAACAACAGCAGGGTAAAGTCACTACACTATCCTACTTCTGTTCAACAGAACAACAACAGCAGGGTAAAGTCTCTACACTATCCTACTACTGTTCAACAGAACAACAACAGCAGGGTAAAGACACTACACTATCCTACTTCTGTTCAACAGAACAACAACAGCAGGGTAAAGACACTACACTATCCTACTACTGTTCAACAGAACAACAACAGCAGGGTAAAGTCTCTACACTATCCTACTACTGTTCAACAGAACAACAACAGCAGGGTAAAGACACTACACTATCCTACTACTGTTCAACAGAACAACAACAGCAGGGTAAAGACACTACACTATCCTACTACTGTTCAACAGAACAACAACAGCAGGGTAAAGACACTACACTATCCTACTTCTGTTCAACAGAACAACAACAGCAGGGTAAAGTCACTACACTATCCTACTACTGTTCAACAGAACAACAACAGCAGGGTAAAGTCACTACACTATCCTACTACTGTTCAACAGAACAACAACAGCAGGGTAAAGTCACTACACTATCCTACTACTGTTCAACAGAACAACAACAGCAGGGTAAAGTCACTACACTATCCTACTTCTGTTCAACAGAACAACAACAGCAGGGTAAAGTCACTACACTATCCTACTACTGTTCAACAGAACAACAACAGCAGGGTAAAGTCACTACACTATCCTACTTCTGTTCAACAGAACAACAACAGCAGGGTAAAGTCACTACACTATCCTACTTCTGTTCAACAGAACAACAACAGCAGGGTAAAGTCACTACACTATCCTACTACTGTTCAACAGAACAACAACAGCAGGGTAAAGTCTCTACACTATCCTACTTCTGTTCAACAGAACAACAACAGCAGGGTAAAGTCACTACACTATCCTACTTCTGTTCAACAGAACAACAACAGCAGGGTAAAGTCACTACACTATCCTACTTCTGTTCAACAGAACAACAGCAGCAGGGTAAAGTCTCTACACTATCCTACTTCTGTTCAACAGAACAACAACAGCAGGGTAAAGACACTACACTATCCTACTTCTGTTCAACAGAACAACAACAGCAGGGTAAAGTCACTACACTATCCTACTTCTGTTCAACAGAACAACAACAGCAGGGTAAAGTCTCTACACTATCCTACTTCTGTTCAACAGAACAACAACAGCAGGGTAAAGACACTACACTATCCTACTTCTGTTCAACAGAACAACAACAGCAGGGTAAAGTCACTACACTATCCTACTTCTGTTCAACAGAACAACAACAGCAGGGTAAAGTCACTACACTATCCTACTACTGTTCAACAGAACAACAACAGCAGGGTAAAGTCACTACACTATCCTACTACTGTTCAACAGAACAACAACAGCAGGGTAAAGTCACTACACTATCCTACTTCTGTTCAACAGAACAACAACAGCAGGGTAAAGTCACTACACTATCCTACTTCTGTTCAACAGAACAACAACAGCAGGGTAAAGTCACTACACTATCCTACTTCTGTTCAACAGAACAACAACAGCAGGGTAAAGTCTCTACACTATCCTACTTCTGTTCAACAGAACAACAACAGCAGGGTAAAGTCACTACACTATCCTACTTCTGTTCAACAGAACAACAACAGCAGGGTAAAGTCACTACACTATCGTACTTCTGTTCAACAGAACAACAACAGCAGGGTAAAGACACTACACTATCCTACTACTGTTCAACAGAACAACAACAGCAGGGTAAAGTCACTACACTATCGTACTTCTGTTCAACAGAACAACAACAGCAGGGTAAAGACACTACACTATCCTACTTCTGTTCAACAGAACAACAACAGCAGGGTAAAGACACTACACTATCCTACTACTGTTCAACAGAACAACAACAGCAGGGTAAAGTCACTACACTATCCTACTTCTGTTCAACAGAACAACAACAGCAGGGTAAAGTCACTACACTATCCTACTTCTGTTCAACAGAACAACAACAGCAGGGTAAAGTCACTACACTATCCTACTTCTGTTCAACAGAACAACAACAGCAGGGTAAAGTCACTACACTATCCTACTTCTGTTCAACAGAACAACAACAGCAGGGTAAAGTCACTACACTATCCTACTTCTGATCAACAGAACAACAACAGCAGGGTAAAGTCACTACACTATCCTACTTCTGTTCAACAGAACAACAACAGCAGGGTAAAGACACTACACTATCCTACTTCTGATCAACAGAACAACAACAGCAGGGTAAAGTCACTACACTATCCTACTTCTGTTCAACAGAACAACAACAGCAGGGTAAAGACACTACACTATCCTACTTCTGTTCAACAGAACAACAACAGCAGGGTAAAGTCACTACACTATCCTACTACTGTTCAACAGAACAACAACAGCAGGGTAAAGTCACTACACTATCCTACTTCTGTTCAACAGAACAACAGCAGCAGGGTAAAGTCACTACACTATCCTACTACTGTTCAACAGAACAACAACAGCAGGGTAAAGTCACTACACTATCCTACTTCTGTTCAACAGAACAACAACAGCAGGGTAAAGTCACTACACTATCCTACTACTGTTCAACAGAACAACAGCAGCAGGGTAAAGACACTACACTATCCTACTTCTGTTCCGGTCTGAAGTGAGGAACGTACCGTCCCTCCAGTAGCTCTTCTGGTGCTGGTGTTTACTTGTTATCCAGCTGACTAGCATGACAAGCTAGCGTTAGCTCGTTAATAACTAATAACCGTAACAAAGCAGGGGTGGTATAGTTTGCAAGACTAAAGACACGGTTTTATTCACTCACCTTTTTCGGCCCATTCATTTTTCAATCTGTTGTCATGTATATATTGACAATATGTCAAATATGACAAATATAATAGTGTGTGGTGTATAAATGAACTTAACTTGCACTTACTACAATGATGGTAATAATTTAATGAATAAGTGTGTGTGTGTGTGTGTCTGCTATTTGGGTTAGTTACCTTTACACAACTATTAACTAAAACAACAAGTATGTATGTATTGAGTTCATGTAAATTAATGCTTTTTTTTTTATATCCGATTCATCGATTAATCGAAAAAGGAATCGACAGATTAATCGATTATTAAAATAATCGTTAGTTGCAACCCTAAGTTCAACCCATTCAAACCGGATCACACATCTGTGTGTGTTTACCTTTAAGACCTGGGGTCCATTCTTCGTACGTTGCTTAAAAACATCCGAAATCAAATGACACATCCTAGATGATATCATCGTGCTAACCATGATCTGGCTAATTAGGTTCTTCGAACACACCTGCTGTTGATGATTAGTATAGCTGGATTGAGTTAGTGAGATGATTGCGCGTTCATGCGCTTGTTTAAAAGGGGAGATGTATCGATAGGAGAAACATTGATCAGCAACGCTGCTATTGGCTGCTCAACGTGGCCAAAGAGCGCGTTCAGTTTTTCAAGGCAGCAGAGCAAGAACTATGACTGGAAGGGTATGCTGAGTTTGAAACAATAATTAAAACGCCAGGGAACACCAAAGTCTGCAAAAGCCAGGAGAGAGGGCTGGCAAAAAGAAGCAGACATATTAAATCCCTAAGTGTTCCATGTTATGGTTATATCACTTATTACAGTATATATTCTTGTATTTTAATAATTTCATAATTGCTTAATGTCAGAGCCAGCTCAGGACCCACTAGAACACGGGAACAAGTAAAAGTGAAGTACAAGAATATTCTTCAAACTGGTAAGCTTTTCTACTTCTACTGTTTAGTCTCTTTAACCCAAAAACATTTTAAATGATGTGTTTGTCTGTTTATAACAGCAACCAAGAAAAAGGCGGAGCATAAAAAAACAGGTGGTGGTCCTGCACCCCCACGTTATACCCCGGCAGAAGAGCTGGCCCTTGGGCTGAATGTGAACCGACCCATTGTGGAGGGCATCCCTGGGGGCAGCTCTTCCTTAGACCTACAGCCAGGGACCAGTAACACCAACACCTTAATTACAGGGAAATGAGTTTTAAATCATCTTGCTACAGTGTAAATAATTTGTTGCTGCATTAAATTAAGTATGTCTATAATCCAAATGGCTGGTACAGTCATTCCAACAGATAAATATTGAGTCAATTGCTTTGACTTGTAAAGGTGAAAACTGCATAACTTAATGTAGTAATGTTTTGCAATATGTTATTGATCATATTTTGTTCCTAGTGTAGTTCATTGTAATGCCGTTGTGTTCTCTTTTTGTCCGACGAGTCAAACTTTTAACGTGTGGCTCCAACAAGTTGATAATGTAGATGAGACCCTCCCGAAAAAAAAGATATCTCTCAATCAGTAGATTATCGCGCTGCGCTGAAGGATCCTGTCGATCTCGCAAAACGCGATTGCTTCAAAAAGCTCTTTGAATTATTCTGACACCTTCAGCAACAGGTTACTGACGTAAAAACGGACAAGACATGGCTGCGACAGACTTCCCAAATCACCTCCGTTTATAGCCTATAGCCGGGATCTAATCCTGTTGACAGGAAATAAGCCTGCTCGCGAGCAGGTTTAAGATTGCGCACCTGTTGCTATGAAAGCAAGTCCAGGATGAGCGTCGAAGAACTAAACAATCCAAGATCATGCCAAATCGCCAACAATCAAATCCAGCTAAGTGAGTTAGCGACGTACGAAGAATGGGCCCCTGATCTCACACCTGTGTGTGTTTACCTTTAAGACCTGATCACACACCTGTGTGTGTTTACCTTTAAGACCTGATCACACACCTGTGTGTGTTTACCTTTAAGACCTGATCACACACCTGTGTGTGTTTACCTTTAAGACCTGATCACACACCTGTGTGTGTTTACCTTTAAGACCTGATCACACACCTGTGTGTGTTTACCTTTAAGACCTGATCACACACCTGTGTGTGTTTACCTTTAAGACCTGATCACACACCTGTGTGTGTTTACCTTTAAGACCTGATCACACACCTGTGTGTGTTTACCTTTAAGACCTGATCACACACCTGTGTGTGTTTACCTTTAAGACCTGATCACACATCTGTGTGTGTTTACCTTTAAGACCTGATCACACACCTGTGTGTGTTTACCTTTAAGACCTGATCACACACCTGTGTGTGTTTACCTTTAAGACCTGATCACACACCTGTGTGTGTTTACCTTTAAGACCTGATCACACACCTGTGTGTGTTTACCTTTAAGACCTGATCACACACCTGTGTGTGTTTACCTTTAAGACCTGATCACACACCTGTGTGTGTTTACCTTTAAGACCTGATCACACATCTGTGTGTGTTTACCTTTAAGACCTGATCACACACCTGTGTGTGTTTACCTTTAAGACCTGATCACACACCTGTGTGTGTTTACCTTTAAGACCTGATCACACACCTGTGTGTGTTTACCTTTAAGACCTGATCACACACCTGTGTGTGTTTACCTTTAAGACCTGATCACACACCTGTGTGTGTTTACCTTTAAGACCTGATCACACACCTGTGTGTGTTTACCTTTAAGACCTGATCACACACCTGTGTGTGTTTACCTTTAAGACCTGATCACACACCTGTGTGTGTTTACCTTTAAGACCTGATCACACACCTGTGTGTGTTTACCTTTAAGACCTGATCACACACCTGTGTGGGTTTACCTTTAAGACCTGATCACACACCTGTGTGTGTTTACCTTTAAGACATGATCACACACACCTGTGTGTGTTTACCTTTAAGACCTGATCACACACCTGTGTGTGTTTACCTTTAAGACCTGATCACACATCTGCGTCATCTTGAGCGGTGTCGTCTTTTTCAAGGCACATGGCCAATTATATGTACTGTGATTGGCTGAAATATTCTTGGGGTGAGTGACAGAGATGCATAGGGATTTTGTTATGATTTCTTAGACGCTTTTATCCAAAGTTCGATCTAAATAATACAAGAAACAAAATTAACATAAATTAATATGTAATTGTTATGTAAAGAAGAAGTATCCCTCTGTTTTGTTTTGGTTTTTTTTTTTCTATAACTTTGTATCAGTGATGTTCACTTGTCACTTTGGTACCTCAAAAGTATAAAATAATGAAATCAAAAAAGGATTTGTACTGATTTTCAAAATATTCTTGATATTTTTGTTGTTCATAGATTTTTTTTTAAGTGCATTTGAAGATTATGGCCAAGCAAGTCAGTCAAGTTGAAAGCCAAAGAAGTAATCTCTCAAATGCTTTTTATTCCATGTTTTTATCTGCTATAGAGCCTGAGAAATTAGGATTTTAGTAGGCTTTGACAAATTTTGACAAATATTTCTGGAAACCCTTAGGTTTTGGGAGGGGGTTACAGAAGAGTACTTAGGCATAAAAAGGCCTTTTTTAGCAGGCGTTTTAGGCCTAAATAGGTTTAAAAAAAAAAAAGGATCTTACTCGTTAACAGAAAGGTCGACCTGCTTGGAAATCCTTCCCATAATGTCATCAGACACTTAGAATATTAATCTAGGTCTGTCAGGTAATTACAAGCTGGACAAATGTCCTATTAACTTAGATTGTAGCTTGTTTTCTCTGCTGCCGACTGCAGCGATCTCGCTTAATACTTGACCAATGTCAAAGACTGTTGTTTCCATCAGTCACTTATAGACACAAAAGTTGTGTTCCAGGTTGGAAAAAAACAGTAGTTACTCTTCAAGTTTCAGTAATTTCTAACTTAAGTTAGTTGCTTAAAGGAACACGCCGACTTATTGGGACTTTATCTTATTCACCGAAACCCCCAGAGTTAGACTAGTCCATACATACCCTTCTCATCTCTTATTGGGACTTTATCTTATTCACTGTAACCCCCAGAGTTAGACTAGTCCATACATACCCTTCTCATCTCTTATTGGGACTTTATCTTATTCACTGTAACCCCCAGAGTTAGACTAGTCCATACATACCCTTCTCATCTCTGTGCGTGCTGTAACGCTGTCTGACGGCTCCAGCGGCATCAGGCCATCACAGATCCTGCAGGTGAATGGTTCCAGTAATCCTACTGCTCCGAATAAGTGACAAAATAACGCCAACAAGTTCCTATTTACATGTTGTGATTTATAGAGTCACAGCGTGTACAAAAAACAACGTAACATGAGACACAGCCGTCTTCTAACCGTAAACAAACCGGGAACTATATTCTCAGGCGGAAGAATATAGTACTTGGGCGGAGTGATATGCTCGCAGCAAGCCTGTCTGAGAATATAATTCCCGGTTTGTTTACTGTTAGAAGACGGCTGTGTCTCATGTTACGTTGTTTTTTGTACACGCTGTGACTCTACAAATCACAACATGTAAATAGGAACATGTTGGAGTTATTTTGTTACTTTTGTCACAATTTGGAGCAGTAGGCTAGTTGGAACCAGTTACCTGCAGGACCTGTGCTAGGCTAAGCTAATGCTGGAGCCGTCAGACAGCGTTACAGCACGCACGGAGATGAGAAGGGTGTGTATGGACTTGTCTAACTCTGGGGGTTACGGTGAATAAGATAAAGTCCCAATAAGAGATGAGAAGGGTATGTATGGACTTGTCTAACTCTGGGGGTTACGGTGAATAAGATAAAGTCCCAATAAGTCGGCGTGTTCCTTACCCCACTGGTCCAACAGAGGAGCAGCTTCTCTAAGAGGCTCCCAGAGCTTCGACGTCGCACGGACCGCCACAGGAAATCATTCCTACCATGGGCGAGTCAACTTTTTAACACTTCATCACTGAGTGTTAGATAAGACTCGTTGACGTCACAACTGCAGTAAGTGCTCCTTGCACAATAGGTTTATCTACAGCTTTATCAATACTAGTTTTTATTTCCCAACTTGCATACATTTTAAATTATTTCTTCTTATATTCTATCCTATTATTATTTCATGTATATTGTGTCCTATTATTTCAGGTAATACTCTGTATGTTTGCCTGATATTTTGCTGCTGAAACACTGGAATTTCCCATTTTTTTGGGATCAATAAAAATCTATCTATCTATCTATCTATCTATCTATCTATCTATCTATCTATCTATCTATCTATCTATCTATCTATCTATCTATCTATGCGACAAAAAGACGACGAAAAGGCGGGAAACAGCACCACACAGAAACAGGGTGAAACCGGGACAAAATCAAACACAAGCCCTTTGGAGTCCTGCTTTGTTTTCTAGACTTTCCGTGCATTCACTTTTATTTATCAGGCTGATCAGTTGACTAAATGTTGCAGTTTGTTACCTTCCACGTTTCTCTCGTGTTCTTCAGTAGCAGTTTTACTTTTCTGTTCATGCAGGACGTTCAAGTCAAGTCAAAGGCGCCGAAAAGGCGCCGAAAAGGCAACAAAAAGGCCACAAAAACACAATAAGACAACAAAGAGGCGACAAAATGGCGACAAAAAGACAACAAAAAGGCGACAAAAAGAAAACGAAAAGGCAACAAAAAGGCGACAAAATAATGTAAAAAAAGACAAAAAAACAAAAAGGCGCCGAAAAGGCAACGAAAAGGCAATGATAAGACAACAAAGAGGCGACAAAAAGACAACGAAAAAGCGCCAAAAAGACAACGAAAAAGCGCCAAAAAGACAACAAAAAGACAAAAAGACAACAAAAAGGCGACAAAAAGACAACGAAAAGGCGACAAAAAGACAACGAAAAGGCGACAAAATGATGCCAAAAAGACGACAAAAAGGCGACAAAAAGACAACGAAAACGCGACAAAAAGGCGACAAAATGATGCCAAAAAGACAACAAAAAGATGACAAAAAGGCGACAAAAAGACAACGAAAAGGCGCCGAAAAGGCAACAAAAAGGCGACAAAATGATGCCAAAAAGACAACAAAAATACGACAAAAAGACAACGAAAAGGCGCTGAAAAGGCAACAAAAAGATGCCAAAAACACAACAAAAAGGCAACAAATCTATCTATCTATCTATCTATCTATCGGAGTAGAATCAACATGGATTTACTGCTGAACTCAATAAAGACGCTCCACACACACCTGAATATTCCTCTGCAGGTCCTTCTTAAACGTCGACTCTTTGACTCTCCTCCTCAGGTCGGTGTAAACCTGCAGATCTGCCGTCAGCTGATCCACTTCACCCTTCATGTTCGGCAGAAATTTACAAAATAAAAGCATGAAAAAACCGATGCCATTTTTTTGCTTTAGTACCGATCTGATACCAGTGTGTTAAAAAACACATAATTAATTATATTTAAACAGCTTTTTCCAAGTTTTTGTCTCCTTTTTCCATCATCATGTAAATGTGTTCCAGGTCCAAGGCTGTTGTTTAGTAAATCTATTGCTGACAGCGCTGTATTCTTCCTCTTTATAGAGACTTATTTGTTCTACCAATAACTATTTGCACTGGTTAGGGGATACATGGCTTAAAATCACTGTTCAAAGGGGGAACATTATTGAAAAAAAAGCTTGAGAACCAGTGCAGTAAATAAATAAAAACACAGAAAGAAGAGATCTGCAGGTCTTTACCTTGAGGATGTTCTCAGCAGCTTGAAACTTTTCTGTCAGTTCAGTTTTCTCTTGTTCGTGTTTCTTCTGCAGCTCTGCAGCAAAAAACAAAACAAAACACAAAAAACAAACATTTTATTCTCACAAAATCTCACACACACAAGCCCTTTGCAGTCCTGCTTTATTTTCCAGACTTTCCGTGGAGTAATTTTGATTGATCAGGCAGATTAGTTGACTAAATGTTGCAGTTTGTTACCTTCCACATTTCTCTCGTGTTCTTCAGTAGCCGTTTTACTTTTCTGTTCATGCAGGACGTTCAAGTCAAGTAAAAGGCAACAAAAAAGCAAACGGAAAGACAAAAAGGCGACGAAAAGACAAAAAGGCGACAAAAAAGCAACGAAAAGGTGACGAAGAGGTGACAACAAGACGCCCGAAAATATGCCGAAAAGGCGACAACAAGACGACGAAAAGGTGACAAAAAGACAACAAAAAGACAATGAAAAGGCAACGAAAAGGCGACGAAAAGGCGACAAAAAGACAATGAAAAGGCAACGAAAAGGCGACAAAAAGGCGACAAAAAGACAATGAAAAGGCAACGAAAAGGCGACAAAAGGCAACCGAAAAGGCGACAAAAAGACAACAAAAAGGCGACAAAAAGGCGACAAAAAGACAACAAAAGGGCAACAAAAAGACAAAAAGGCGATGAAAAGAAGACGAAAACAAGCCGAAAAGGTGACAAATAGACAAGAAAAAGACAACAAAAAGGCAACGAAAAGGCGACAAAAAGGTGACAAAAAGACAACAAAAAGACAACGAAAAGGTGACAAAAAGATGCCCAAAACTACGGTGGCCGGGACAGTGCAATGCAACATTACAAAGAACGAAACACTTTTACAAAGCTCGAGACAAATTTACATTTTGGAAAACAAATTAACATTTTGGAAAACAAAATAACATTTTAGAAAACAAATTTACATTTTGGAAAACAAAATAACATTTTAGAAAACAAATTTACATTTTAGAAAACAAATTTACATTTTGGAAAACAAAATAACATTTTAGAAAACCAATTTACATTTTAAAAAACAAATTTACATTTTGGAAAACAAAATAACATTTTAGAAAACAAATTTACATTTTAGAAAACAAATTTACATTTTGGAAAACAAAATAACATTTTAGAAAACCAATTTACATTTTAGAAAACAAATTTACATTTTGGAAAACAAAATAACATTTTAGAAAACCAATTTACATTTTAGAAAACAAATTTACATTTTAGAAAACAAATTAACAAGATGCAAAACACTTTTACCAGTCCCGAAACAAATTTACAAATGACAGATTCTTTACGGAAAGGGAATGTACCACATACCGGAAGTGATGAGGTGTTGTTGGTGAGCGCAGTCAATTTGTGTTGTTGTGAGTATACGGCGTGAATAAAGTTTATGGTGACTTTACTGGTCGGTGTTTGGAGTTTTTTAAAGGACGCGGACCTAACGGAAACATTGGAAAAACAGGGAACGTATCGACAGCCGCGGCCGGATCGAAGGTACAGCGGGGGGGGCAGCTGAGTCCGTCTGCAGCTGCAGGACCTGGAGCTCACTGCCCATTCCTGGGAGCCAAAACCGACACCACGCAGCTGGAGACCCGGGCCGTATTGCTGGGCCCGCTGGAGGGAAGGGAAGCCCGTGAGAATCAGATCCAGGACTGAGCGGAGCGGACTGTCACAACCTGCTGAAGTTTAAATCACAGGTTTCCTAAAGGGAGTCTGGCGGGACTCGGACTGTGGATGACGAAACATGACTTTAAGTCTCGTTAAATAAATAAATACATGCAGAAATAAATGAATCATTAGTGGGGGAGTGAGCCTGGACATTTCAGTCTGTTTAAACTTCACTTTGAAGCAGAACCTCTTAGTTCAGAAGGGTGAAGTTTCCATTTGTACTCATATCTGTGAACTGATTATAATAAATATTCTTTGTATTAACACATTAATTAGTCTCTTTGTCTTTTTGTTTAAAAAAAACTAGAACATCTAATGATATTTTGACGATTTATAGTGATTTTATTTCCGTTAGACCTTTGCCTACATTGACGCTGATGCATTAAAGACGGCCCATAGACAGTATATAAGGCAGTGCCTCGCCTGTTCCAAGATGGCGGCTCTATTGACGCATTCGATCCATGTCCATAACTGCCGTAGTCAAGGCGACATGTATACAACACCTCATCACTTCCGGTATGTGGTACATTCCCTTTCCGTAAAGAATCTGTCATTTGTAAATTTGTTTCAGGACTGGTAAAAGTGTTTCTAAAATGTAAATTTGTTTTCTGAAATGTAAATTTGTTTTCTAAAATGTTATTTTGTTTTCCAAAATGTTATTTTGTTTTCTAAAATGTAAATTTGTTTTCCAAAATGTAAATTTGTTTTCTAAAATGTTATTTTGTTTTCCAAAATGTAAATTTGTTTTCCAAAATGTAAATTTGTTTTCCAAAATGTAAATTTGTCTCGAGCTTTGTAAAAGTGTTTCATTCTTTGTAATGTTGCATTGCACTTCCCGGCCACCGTACCAAAAGGCGGAAAAAACAACACACAGAAACAGGGTGAAACCGAGACAAAATCAAAACACAAGCCCTTTGGAGTCCAGCTTTATTTTCCAGACTTTCTGTGCATTCACTTTTATTTATCAGGCAGATTAGTTGACTGAATGTTGCATTTCGTTACCTTCCATGTTTCTCTCGTGTTCTTCAGTAGCAGTTTTACTTTTCTGTTCATACAGGACGTTCAAGTCAAGTCAAAGGCGACAAAAAGGCAACGAAAAGACAAAAAGGCGACGAAAAGGCGACGAAAAGGCGACGAAAAGGCGACGAAAAGGCGACGAAAAGGCAACAAAAAGGCGATGAAAAGGCAACAAAAAGACAAAAAGGCGACAAAAAGAACGAAAACACAAAAAGACAACAAAAAAGACAACAAAAAAGACAACAAAAAAGACAACAAAAAAGCAACGAAAAGGCAACGAAAAGACAAAAAGACAACAAAAAAGACAACAAAAAAGCAACGAAAATGCAACGAAAAGGCAACGAAAAGACAAAAAGGCGACAAAAAGAACGAAAACACAAAAAGACAACAAAAAAGACAACAAAAAAGCAACGAAAATGCAACGAAAAGGCAACGAAAAGACAAAAAGACAACGAAAAGACAAAAAGGCGACAAAAAGAACGAAAAGAACGAAAAGACAAAAAGGCGACAAAAAGAACGAAAAGACAACCAAATATGCCAAAAAGGCGACAAAAAGACAACTAAAAGGCAACGAAAAGGCAATAAAAAGGTGACAACAAGACGACGAAAAGGCGGAAACAGCAACACATAGAAACAGGGTGAAACAGAGACAAAATCAAAACACAAGCCCTTTGGAGTCCAGCTTTGTTTTCTAGACTTTCCGTAGAGTCACTTTTATTGATCAGGCAGATTAGTTGACTAAATGTTGCATTTCGTTACCTTCCACGTTTCTCTCGTGTTCTTCAGTAGCCGTTTTACTTTTCTGTTCATGCAGGACGTTCAAGTCAAGTCAAAGGCGACAAAAAGGCAACGAAAAGACAAAAAGGCGACGAAAAGGCGACGAAAAGATAATGAAATGACAAAAATGCGACAAAAAGACAATAAAAATGTGACAAAAAGAATTTAAAATGTGACAAGACGATAAAAATGTGACAAAAAGACGATAAAAAATGTGACAAAAGATGATGAAAATGTGACAAAAAGATGATGAAAATGTGACAAAAATGTGACAAAAAGATGATGAAAATGTGACAAAAAGATGATGAAAAGACGATAAAAATGTGACAAAAAGGCGATTAAAAGGTGAGAAACAACACACAGAAACAGGGTGAAAAAGGGACAAAATCACACACAAACACGAACCCCTTGCAGTCCTGCATTCATTTGTATTTATCAGGCAGATTAGTTGACTAAATGTTGCATTTCGTTACCTTCCACGTTTCTCTCGTGTTCTTCAGTAGCAGTTTTACTTTTCTGTTCATGCAGGACGTTCAAGTCAAGTCAAAGGCGACAAAAAGGCAACGAAAAGACTAAAAGGCGACGAAAAGACAATAAAAATGTGACAAAAAGAATTTAAAAATGTGACAAGACAATAAAAATGTGACGAAAAGACGATGAAAATGTGACAAAAAGATGATGAAAAGATGATAAAAATGCAACAAAAAGACGATAAAAATTTGACAAAAAGACGATAAAAAGACAAAAAGGCGATGAAAAGACAAAAAGGCGACCAAAAGCACACAGAAACATGGTGAAAAAGGGACAAAATCACACACAAACACGAACCCCTTGCAGTCCTGCATTCATTTGTATTTATCAGGCAGATTAGTTGACTAAATGTTGCATTTCGTTACCTTCCACGTTTCTCTCGTGTTCTTCAGTAGCAGTTTTACTTTTCTGTTCATGCAGGACGTTCAAGTCAGCCGTCGTCTCCGTTTTCACCTGAAAATAAATCGCACCAGAGAAGAGTTTCAGTTCAGATGAAAGATAAACTGTGCTGACCCTCAGGAGGGAAATGATGATGAAATAAACAGGACAGTTGGCAGCAGAAAGACGCAAGCACGCCAGCTGAACATACTACACTAGCAGAGAAAACGGTAATCAGAGACGTACGTGTGATATTTACAGTTTGCTGCACAGCTGGCGTACAGATTAAAGAGTCTATGAAGAACTTCTGCTCGTTAAGCAGAATCTTCAGCCAACAAAAGTCACGTGACACCGGGATCACCAACGTGCTGCTCCAACAGCCAATGCTGCTTTCAGTCGGTCGCGGTGTTGTGTAGGGATGCACCCAATCCAGATTTTTGGGGTTTCGGCTGAATCCTGAACCCACTGGTTGAGATTGTGCTGACTCCTCCTCCCATCCTCAGTCCATGAACCCAATAAACAAATGAATGAAGTAAACAGGGACTGTCCTTCCTTTGCAGTACCTGAAGTTGCTGCATTCTGGCTGCTGTCTGGAGATTCCTTCGTGCACAACTCGTATTCTTCCAGATGTTTCAGACCAGATGTTGTAACAGCGGCCATGTTGTGTATAGTTTAGGGTCCTCGCCACCACCAGACCAATCAGCATTGAACAGATTGAACATGTAGCTGGACTTGAATGGCCTTCTTTAGACTGAAAGGACTGCCAAACAACAACTTCTGCTCACCAGATCCATGTCCACTTCCTCACAGTCTACTGCTCACCAGATCCATGTCCACTTTCTCACAGCCTGCTGCTCATAAGATCCATGTCCACTTCCTCACAGCCTACAGCATTGAACCAGATCCATGTCCACTTTCTCACAGTCTACTGCTCATAAGATCCATGTCCACTTTCTCACAGCCTGCTGCTCATAAAATCCATGTCCACTTTCTCACAGCCTACTGCATTGAACCAGATCCATGTCCACTTTTTCACAGCCTACTGCATTGAACCAGATCCATGTCCACTTCCTCACAGCCTGCTGCATTGAACCAGATCCATGTCCACTTTCTCACAGCCTACTGCATTGAACCAGATCCATGTCCACTTTCTCACAGCCTACTGCATTGAACCAGATCCATGTCCACTTCCTCACAGCTTACTGCATTGAACGTTCCACCTACGTAAACACCTTCCCGTAATCAACGGTGCCGTCACTTCGGCGACCAGCGTAGCGCGCCGAATGCAAGCGTAGGGTTCGGTTCCCTGGGAAAATATTCTAAGGTTCGGCAGAAACCAGAACCCTGACCAAAAGCCCCAGATTCAGCCGAATCAGAAGCTGAATCCTGGATTCGGTGCATCCCTTGTTTTCATGTTTAGGAAAACTCCTGCAGTCCTCCTAACAATCATCAACATCTACGTTTTGTTGCTTTTTCCCCTACGTTCTTGCCGGGGTTTTATTCCGATGAGTTTGTCGGCTTTTTCAATGTTTGTCGGCTATTTTTTTTTCGTTTTGGTGCTCCCCATCTGAGATTTATGTCAGGATTAGGGCTGGGCGATAGGGAGACAATCAGATATCACGATATTCTTGACCAAATACCTCGATATCGATATTGTGGCGATATTCTAGGGTTGACAGCTAGTGCTTTAACAAAATATCTTCACACTTAGATTTTAGATAAATAATCATCAGTAATGTGGACATAATGCCTAAGTGGGGAAAAGGCAAATAATAGAAGAGCTAGAACAGTCTGGTAAGTAGGGCTGTCCTCGACTAAAGATATTCTTAGTGGACTACCACTTATAGGATTTTGTCGACTAATCGATTAGTTGATTTAATTGACAGAGCTGTGCTCTTTGAAACACAAGATTTAAAGTGGTGCTTTTGCAGGATTAATTGTGGAGAAACTCAGTTTTACAGATGGTTAATTAACTACATTTATATTGTTCTTTTCTAGTCTTAACCACCTCTCAAAGAGCACAGCTCTGTCGATTAAATCAACTAATCGATTAGTCGACAAAATCGTGTAAGTGTTAGTCCACTAAGCAGTTCTTTAGTCGAGGACAGCCCTAATTTACTCATGACCCAACTCAATCGTTACAACCTCCCAACATACTCGCACACCTGCTAGAGGCGGAACAGAGCAACGGAGCTTTTGTTATAGTTATGTGATTTCATGTAACAGTGCTGTATGTTGTTCATTTAACAATCTAACAGCAGAGGGAATTATGGTTTTATGGCTCCTGATTAACGAGTTTACCTTGTTGAGGATGCTCAGGACGAGGGAGCACACCTCTTCGTCAGCGTGGGCCTTCAGCAGCTCGGAGCGCTCCGAGTTCCCCCCGGCTTCCTTTAAGATCCTCAGCTGCCACTCAAAGCGCTCCAGCTGCTTCTGCAGACAGACGTCAGGACCACCAGACGCTCGGTTACCTGCAACGCATCAACACACACACAGAGACACACACACACACACACACACAGAGAGACACACAGAGACACACACACACACACACACACACAGAGACACACAGAGACACACACACACACACACACACACACAGACGACACACACACACACACACACACACACACACACACACAGAGACACACAGAGACACACACACACACACACAGAGACACACAGAGACACACACACACACACACACACACAGAGACACACAGAGACACACACACACACACACAGACAGAGACAGACACAGAGACACACACACACACACACACACACACACACACACACACAGAGACACACACACACACACACACACACACACAGAGACACACACAGAGACACACACACACACACACAGAGACACACACAGAGACACACACACACAGAGACACACACACAGAGACACACACACACACAGAGAGACACACAGAGACAGACAGAGACACACACACACACACACACACACAGAGACACACACACACAGAGACACACACACACACACACACACACAGAGACACACACACACAGAGACACACACACACACACACAGAGACACACACACAGAGACACACACACACAGAGACACACACAGAGACACACACACACACACGAGACACACACACACAGAGAGACACACACACACACACACACACACACACACACACACACACACACACACAGAGACACACACACACACACACACACAGAGACACACACACACAGACAGAGACACACACACACACACACACACACACAGAGACACACACACACAGAGACACACACACACACACACACACAGACACACACACACACACACACACACACAGAGACACACACACACAGAGAGACACACACACAGAGACACACACACACACAGAGACAGACACAGAGACACACACACACACACACAGAGACACACACACACACAGAGACAGAGACACACACACAGAGACACACACACACACACACACACACATACAGAGACACACACACACACACACACACACACACACACACACACAGAGACACACACACACACACAGAGACAGACACAGAGACACACACACACACACACAGACACACACACACACACACACACAGACACACACACACACAGAGACACACACAGACACACACACACACACACACACACAGACACACACACACACAGAGACACAGACAGACAGACACAGACACACACACACAGAGACACACAGGGTGAAATAAGGAGAGACACACATATTTAAAAAATATATATTTATTGTATTTAATTAAAGTGCATCAACATAAACAAAATTGCAAACCCTTTCTCTGAGTGAAAAGTCACTGTGCAGTGTGCAACAAAGATTGTTAAACATCCAAATTATTTATACTGTATTTGGATTAAAATAAAAAAAATCAAAAAAAAAAAATCGATTTTTTGAAAATATGAAATCGATTTGACCTACCAACTCGATTTTTAAATCAAATCGATTTTTTTCCCAGCCCTAAAACCTATTCTGGTACAACCTCTAAAATACTAATTATGAACCTGAAAATGAGAATAATATGAGAACTTTAACACATCTCCATCCCAACCAGAAGTCCAACCAGATTTTCTTTCTGGATCACTGATGAAAAAACTCAGAGATGTTCCGATACCGATATCGGCTCCGATACCGCCTTAAAAGCTGGTATCGGTATCGGGAAGTACTGGAGTTTATGCACCGATCCGATACCGCGCAATAAAGTCCTAAAGAAAATCTACATTAAAGTAGTTTATTTATGATCTTTTTCCGTTATAACTGACTGTCAAACTGGAGAATAAAAGAAAATTCTACGACATTCATTGTTTGTGTTTGTTTCATGTTTCACAAAGAGTTTAACCTGAAACAGACCGACAACAAAGATAGAAATCACATCACATCCATACAGGGATAGTAGTATACAGCTGTTAAAACATAATGAAATATATGACACGCTGGTATCGGATCGGTACTCTGTATCGGGAAGCAAAAAATGGTATCGGGCCATCTCTAAAAAAACTTCCGTTTGTCTTGGCTTACGAGCAGATTTTTGTCCTCCAAACGTCTGAACCGTACTTCTACACAGCGATTTTCCAGAAAGAGGACGACAGCATTGTTTTTAAACGGTACAATCTGCTCGTAAAAGGGAGGAAATGAGCGAGCGGCGAGTTGTGGTGGCAAATTTTATTTTATTTATTATTTGTTTAATGATATTGACCATTTTGTTTAAAGATTGTTTTAAACCTCCACATAATCCTGTTCCTTCCTGTAGACTTAAAAGGCACCAGTGAGAGAGCTGGCCTTGTAGACTGTGAGCAATAGCAGAAGTTATTTTCGCTGAAGAAATTGCAGCTCCTCATTTGTTTATTTCTCGCAGATAAAGTGAAGAAGGCTGTAACACTGTCTGAACCGTATCTCTTTCTCTCTCCTGAGATAAGCAGGTGTTTAGTGTTTAATGTAGGAGACACAGGAGCAGAAAGGAAGGTGGTAAAATCATCTGACTGTCTATGGTATTTTTTAGAAAAGTGGCAGCATGCTAAAGATATTTGAAGAGGGGGTGGCTTAACGGAGTTTCTTCACTATAAGATGTTTTAGATTTTTAGGTTTCTAGTTGAGGAAAGACATTTTCAGTTGTGCCGCGTGTGCCTTTGAAACTGTGTTTTCTCCATTTGCAAATGTAAATAAATACTAAAAGACCAAACTTTGGTTTAATTCTCAAACAGTCGTTATTAAACACACATCGGTCCTGCTGCAGCCCCGACAGTCAGCCTAACTTTCTTATTCTATCACTTCTACAACTGTCTTATTACAATATTTCTTCATAACAACATGCTTTGTCATGTTTTCCATGACGAGCCTGTAGACGCTGATTTATCCTGCCAAAAGGTACAGTACAGGCCAAAAGTTTGGACACACCCTCATTCAATGTGTTTCCTTTTTATTTTCATGACTATTTACATTGTAGATTCTCACTGAAGGCATCAAAACTATGAATGAACACATATGGAATTATGTACTTAACAAAAAAGTGTGAAATAACTGAAAACATGTCTTATATTTTAGATTCTTCAAAGTAGCCACCCTTTGCTTTTTTTTATTAATAAGGGAAATAATTCCACTAATGAACCCTGACAAAGCACACCTGTGAAGGTAAAACCATTTCAGGTGACTACCTCATGAAGCTCATTGAGAGAACACCAAGGGTTTGCAGAGTTATCAAAAAAAAGCAAAGGGTGGCTACTTTGAAGAATCTAAAATATAAGACATGTTTTCAGTTATTTCACACTTTTTTGTTAAGTACATAATTCCATATGTGTTCATTCATAGTTTTGATGCCTTCAGTGAGAATCTACAATGTAAATAGTCATGAAAATAAAAAGGAAACGCATTGAATGAGAAGGTGTGTCCAAACTTTTGGCCTGTACTGTATGTACAGTTTAAGTGTGTTTTCTTTGTGTAATTGTAACACTCTAAAGTCTAATGTATCAACCTAACTTCATGCACTCATAACTACATCTGTTAGGCCAAGGACCTAAAAACATGTTGGAAGTGTGTGTGTGTGTGTTGTGGTGAGCATGTGTGTCTCTGTGTGTGCCTCTCTCTCTCTCTCTCTCTCTGTCTGTGTGTGTTTGTGAGAGACGGTGTGTGAATGTGACTTTGTGTGTGTGTGTGTGTTTGTGTCTCTCTGTGTGTGTGTGTGTGTGTGTGTGTCTCTCTCTCTGTGTGTGTGTGTCTCTCTGTGTGTGTGTGTGTCTCTCTCTGTGTGTGTGTGTGTGTCTCTCTCTGTGTGTGTGTGTGTGTGTGTGTGTGTGTGTGTGTGTGTGTGTGTGTGTGTGTGTGTCTCTCTCTCTGTGTGTGTGTCTCTCTGTGTGTGTGTGTGTCTCTCTCTCTGTGTGTGTGTGTGTGTCTCTCTGTGTGTGTGTGTGTGTGTGTGTGTGTGTGTGTGTGTGTGTGTGTGTGTGTGTGTGTGTGTGTGTGTGTGTGTGTGTGTGTGTGTGTGTGTGTGTGTGTGTCTCTCTCTGTGTGTGTGTGTCTCTCTGTGTGTGTGTGTGTCTCTCTCTCTGTGTGTGTGTGTGTGTCTCTGTGTGTGTGTGTGTGTGTGTGTGTGTGTGTGTGTGTGTCTCTCTCTCTGTGTGTGTGTGTGTCTCGTGTGTGTGTGTGTGTGTGTGTGTGTGTGTGTGTGTGTGTGTGTGTGTGTGAGAGAGACTGTATGTGTGTGTGTGTGTGTGTGTGTGTGTGTGAATGTGACTGTATGTGTATGTGTGTGTGTGTGTGTGTGTGTGTGTGAATGTGACTGTATGTGTGTGTGTGTGTGTGTGTGTGTGTGTGTGTGTGTGAATGTGACTGTATGTGTGTGTGTGTGTTTCCTCCTTGATAGTCATGCAGGCCTGTAGCCAGCCTAGTGGTTCCTTTTATTCAAAATGTGAAAAAGTGGACCTTTTTATGCTTTTTTTTCCCTGCGTTTTGTATTTAATTTAGTGCTTTCAAACGATTAAAATATTTAATCATGATAAATCGCATTAATGTCATAGTTAACTCGCACATTTGTATCTATCCTAAATGTCCCTTGATTTCTGTTTGTCCCATTATTATTTTTTCTCATTTTAATGCTCTTAACGACATGGAAAACTGGATCGGCTCGCTTTAGGTGTTTTTCCATTACCAGTACCTACTCGCCTCGCCTCTACTCGCCTCGCGTCCGTTTTCCATTGCAGATTTTAAGAATCGCCTCAGCGTGGCTGGTCGTCATAGCGACTGCCGTGGGCGTGGCTTAGTAGCTTGCTTTTCCCATTGACAAATCCCCGCCGCATTTCCTGGTTCTCTGTCTCCGTGAACAACATGATATCAAAGAGATAGTTAACGTTTACTGCTCCAGATTTCCCACCGTGATCACATATATATGACTCTAGAGTCGCTACTCGCTTTGTTTCTCTCACATATATATGACTCTAGAGTCGCTACTCGCTTTGTTTCTCTCACATATATATGACTCTAGAGTCGCTACTCGCTTTGTTTCTCTCACATATATATGACTCTAGAGTCGCTACTCGCTTTGTTTCTCTCACATATATATGACTCTAGAGTCGCTACTCGCTTTGTTTCTCTCACATATATATGACTCTAGAGTCGCTACTCGCTTTGTTTCTCTCACATATATGACTCTAGAGTCGCTACTCGCTTTGTTTCTCTCACATATATATGACTCTAGAGTCGCTACTCGCTTTGTTTCTCTCACATATATATGACTCTAGAGTCGCTACTCGCTTTGTTTCTCTCACATATATATGACTCTAGAGTCGCTACTCGCTTTGTTTCTCTCACATATATATGACTCTAGAGTCGCTACTCGCTTTGTTTCTCTCACATATATATGACTCTAGAGTCGCTACTCGCTTTGTTTCTCTCACATATATATGACTCTAGAGTCGCTACTCGCTTTGTTTCTCTCACATATATATGACTCTAGAGTCGCTACTCGCTTTGTTTCTCTCACATATATATGACTCTAGAGTCGCTACTCGCTTTGTTTCTCTCACATATATATGACTCTAGAGTCGCTACTCGCTTTGTTTCTCTCACATATATATGACTCTAGAGTCGCTACTCGCTTTGTTTCTCTCACATATATATGACTCTAGAGTCGCTACTCGCTTTGTTTCTCTCACATATATATGACTCTAGAGTCGCTACTCGCTTTGTTTCTGTCACATATATATGACTCTAGAGTCGCTACTCGCTTTGTTTCTCTCACATATATATGACTCTAGAGTCGCTACTCGCTTTGTTTCTCTCACATATATATGACTCTAGAGTCGCTACTCGCTTTGTTTCTCTCACATATATATGACTCTAGAGTCGCTACTCGCTTTGTTTCTCTCACATATATATGACTCTAGAGTCGCTACCGCTTTGTTTCTCTCACATATATATGACTCTAGAGTCGCTACTCGCTTTGTTTCTCTCACATATATATGACTCTAGAGTCGCTACTCGCTTTGTTTCTCTCACATATATATGACTCTAGAGTCGCTACTCGCTTTGTTTCTCTCACATATATATGACTCTAGAGTCGCTACCGCTTTGTTTCTCTCACATATATATGAATCTAGAGTCGCTCCCGTTTTGATTCTCTCACATATATATGACTCTAGAGTCGCTACTCGCTTTGTTTCTCTCACATATATATGACTCTAGAGTCGCTACTCGCTTTGTTTCTCTCACATATATATGACTCTAGAGTCGCTACTCGCTTTGTTTCTCTCACATATATATGACTCTAGAGTCGCTACTCGCTTTGTTTCTCTCACATATATATGACTCTAGAGTCGCTACTCGCTTTGTTTCTCTCACATATATATGACTCTAGAGTCGCTACTCGCTTTGTTTCTCTCACATATATATGACTCTAGAGTCGCTACTCGCTTTGTTTCTCTCACATATATATGACTCTAGAGTCGCTACTCGCTTTGTTTCTCTCACATATATGACTCTAGAGTCGCTACTCGCTTTGTTTCTCTCACATATATATGACTCTAGAGTCGCTACTCGCTTTGTTTCTCTCACATATATATGACTCTAGAGTCGCTACTCGCTTTGTTTCTCTCACATATATATGACTCTAGAGTCGCTACTCGCTTTGTTTCTCTCACATATATATGACTCTAGAGTCGCTACTCGCTTTGTTTCTCTCACATATATATGACTCTAGAGTCGCTACTCGCTTTGTTTCTCTCACATATATATGACTCTAGAGTCGCTACTCGCTTTGTTTCTCTCACATATATATGACTCTAGAGTCGCTACTCGCTTTGTTTCTCTCACATATATATGACTCTAGAGTCGCTACTCGCTTTGTTTCTCTCACATATATATGACTCTAGAGTCGCTACTCGCTTTGTTTCTCTCACATATATATGACTCTAGAGTCGCTACTCGCTTTGTTTCTCTCACATATATATGACTCTAGAGTCGCTACTCGCTTTGTTTCTCTCACATATATATGACTCTAGAGTCGCTACTCGCTTTGTTTCTCTCACATATATATGACTCTAGAGTCGCTACTCGCTTTGTTTCTCTCACATATATATGACTCTAGAGTCGCTACTCGCTTTGTTTCTCTCACATATATATGACTCTAGAGTCGCTACTCGCTTTGTTTCTCTCACATATATATGACTCTAGAGTCGCTACTCGCTTTGTTTCTCTCACATATATATGACTCTAGAGTCGCTACTCGCTTTGTTTCTCTCACATATATATGACTCTAGAGTCGCTACTCGCTTTGTTTCTCTCACATATATATGACTCTAGAGTCGCTACTCGCTTTGTTTCTCTCACATATATATGACTCTAGAGTCGCTACTCGCTTTGTTTCTCTCACATATATATGACTCTAGAGTCGCTACTCGCTTTGTTTCTCTCACATATATATGACTCTAGAGTCGCTACTCGCTTTGTTTCTCTCACATATATATGACTCTAGAGTCGCTACTCGCTTTGTTTCTCTCACATATATATGACTCTAGAGTCGCTACTCGCTTTGTTTCTCTCACATATATATGACTCTAGAGTCGCTACTCGCTTTGTTTCTCTCACATATATATGACTCTAGAGTCGCTACTCGCTTTGTTTCTCTCACATATATATGACTCTAGAGTCGCTACTCGCTTTGTTTCTCTCACATACATATGACTCTAGAGTCGCTACTCGCTTTGTTTCTCTCACATATATATGACTCTAGAGTCGCTACTCGCTTTGTTTCTCTCACATATATATGACTCTAGAGTCGCTACTCGCTTTGTTTCTCTCACATATATATGACTCTAGAGTCGCTACTCGCTTTGTTTCTCTCACATATATGACTCTAGAGTCGCTACTCGCTTTGTTTCTCTCACATATATATGACTCTAGAGTCGCTACTCGCTTTGTTTCTCTCACATATATATGACTCTAGAGTCGCTACTCGCTTTGTTTCTCTCACACATATATGACTCTAGAGTCGCTACTCGCTTTGTTTCTCTCACATATATGACTCTAGAGTCTCAACTCGCTTTGTTTCTCTCACATATATATGACTCTAGAGTCGCTACTCGCTTTGTTTCTCTCACATATATATGACTCTAGAGTCTCTACTCGCTTTGTTTCTCTCACATATATATGACTCTAGAGTCGCTACTCGCTTTGTTTCTCTCACATATATATGACTCTAGAGTCTCTACTCGCTTTGTTTCTCTCACATATATATGACTCTAGAGTCGCTACTCGCTTTGTTTCTCTCACATATATATGACTCTAGAGTCACTACTCTCTTTGTTTCTCTCACATATATATGACTCTAGAGTCGCTACTCGCTTTGTTTCTCTCACATATATATGACTCTAGAGTCGCTACTCGCTGCGGAGATAATCGCCATCACTCTCTCACTTCTCCCTCGCTCACCAGCTTCCCACACGCACACACACGGCGACTCGACACACACACATCACACATTACACACACCAGCGCACCAGTATAACCATCAGGCCACTTGTATGCTACGGAGAAAGCTCTGCGTGGAGCCTCCGGCAGCAAAAAAACACCGCTGGCTAAACTATTTAAAAATGCCGTCTGTCGCTGGCAATGCGGTGATCAGTGACGATTCTTTCCGACCAGTCAGCAGCCTGCAGGGTTTCACGTCACCTTCTCAGCTCGCCTCAGCTCGCTTGGAACCTCGACTGAGGAGGTGCTAAAAAAAGTATCTGTTAGCAGGTACCAGGTACTTTTTTTCGTAATGGAAAACCAAAAAAAGGCGAGGCGAGGCGAGTAGGTACTGGTAATGGAAAAGCACCATATGTGCTTTTGTTGTCTGGCTTTGACGAAGGGGATGGGGGGGGAGAACTGGCATCAGCTGTGTGCTCGGCCAACAGCTGTGTGCTCGGCCATCAGCTGTGTGCCATCAGCTATGAGCTCGGCCATCAGCTATGAGCTCGGCCATCAGCTGTGTGCCATCAGCTATGAGCTCGGC
>CM046796.1:1976466-1993966 GCA_025617405.1 Perca schrenkii
TCCTGTACGTCTCATCTCCGTTTTTTCCTGCATCCACCGTGTGTGTGTGTGTGTGTGTGTGTGTGTGTGTGTGCGTCAGTCGCGGGGTAGAACTGAGCAGCAGAGAGCCGACAGGATTAAAACGGCAGCAGCTCATTAAACATCGTTAGTCTACATTGACGTTGAAATGTATACAGGTTGGCAGGACGGTCTGAAATGTTTTGAACGGTCTTTCGCTGTAGCTACGTTTGTCAATGCGCCACTCGTTCGAGAAGTACCTTCTCTTTTTCGTTACTTCGCTCTCAACAGTTTGTACAGCCATAGCTACTGCTGACTCCGCGTCGGGCCTCTTAACACCGGGGATATGTCGCCACATTTTTTAACAGATAATTTTCCTTTCGTCTGTACCTCAGCTCAGCTAGCTGTCACGGACTCACGGACTAGCGCTGAACTAGCTACTCAACTATGCGTGGTCAAAGCCCCGGCTGTGAACGCTTTCATTTCCTGTAAGTTCTTCACAATAAAGGTCCTCCGTTATGTTGGTATTTGAATGTTTTTATTATGAAGCAGCAAAATCTGGACATTTTGGGGATTCATTAGCAGTAACGTAACGCGACTCCTATAAGCATTGTGCATTGTTACATAACAACAGCATTCTTTGACAAAAACTGTCCAATCCGTTACTCGCCACTGTGGCTGGTAAACAAGGCAGTCACCCGCCACTTTGAAAAAATACCTGCCATTGGCGGGTGGCGGGTGCTAATTTCCCACCCTGATCATGACATTTTCTCAAATCGTCCAGCCGTAATAGTTTAGTCAAAAACTTTTTCCAAAGGATCCAAAGAGAGGTCTTATTTTGACCGTCCAACAGCATAAAACTCAGATATTCCGTAGAGCTGCAGAGAATTATTGATTTATTGATTAGTCATCAACTATTAAATTAATCTCCAACTAGTTTGATAATCCATTGATCAGTCTGAGTAATGTTTTGATGATAAAAAGTAAAAGGTAAACTAATCTGATGTCAGCTTGTTAAATGTGAATATGTGTGTGTGTGTGTGTGTGTTTTACTATATTCGTGGGGTCCAAAAACCTGGGAATATAGTATACTTCTGGGGTCTGCACAGCCTTGTGGAGCCCAAAATGCTGGACCCCACAAGGGCTGTGCTCGATTGAAGAAATTCTTAGTCGACTAACACTCATTCAACAGTATCGACTAATCGATTAGTTGATTTAATCGACAGATCTGTAAATCTGAGTTTCTCAACAAAGAGTCGTGCTAAAAGCACCACTTTAATTATTGTGTTTACCAGAGATGTGCTCGTACGTTTATGGAAATAAGTCATTCAGCATGAAAACAGCATCAGACATGACTAATGGACTAAAGAGATCTGAGTTGACTAAGACCAAAACGATTGATTAGTCGACTAATCCACTAAGAGGGAGCAGCCCTAGACCCCACAAGTTTAAAGGGCTGTTTGAGGGTTAAGACTTGGTTTTAGGATTAGGGTTAGAATTAGGTTATGGTGAGGGTGAGGGTAAGGGTTAAGGTTAGGCATTTAGTTGTGATGGTTAAGGTGAGGGTAAGGGTTAAGGTTAGGCATTTAGTTGTGATGGTTAAGGTGAGGGTAAGGGTTAAGGTTAGGCATTTAGTTGTGATGGTTAAGGTTAGGGTAAGGGTTAAGGTTAGGCATTTAGTTGTGATGGTTAAGGTGAGGGTAAGGGTTAAGGTTAGGCATTTAGTTGTGAAGGTTAGGGTAAGGGTTAAGGTTAGGCATTTAGTTGTGATGGTTAGGGTAAGGGTTAAGGTTAGACATTTAGTTGTGATGGTTAAGGTGAGGGTAAGGGTTAAGGTTAGGCATTTAGTTGTGATGGTTAAGGTTAGGGTAAGGGTTAAGGTTAGACATTTAGTTGTGATGGTTAAGGTTAGGGTAAGGGTTAAGGTTAGACATTTAGTTGTGATGGTTAAGGTGAGGGTAAGGGTTAAGGTTAGGCATTTAGTTGTGATGGTTAAGGTGAGGGTAAGGGTTAAGGTTAGGCATTTAGTTGTGATGGTTAAGGTTAGGGTAAGGGTTAAGGTTAGACATTTAGTTGTGATGGTTAAGGTGAGGGTAAGGGTTAAGGTTAGGCATTTAGTTGTGATGGTTAAGGTTAGGGTAAGGGTTAAGGTTAGACATTTAGTTGTGATGGTTAAGGTGAGGGTAAGGGGCTAGGGAATGCATTATGCCAATGATGGTCCCCACAAAGATGGTGAAACAAACATCTGTGTGTGTGTGAGTGAGTGAGTGAGTTTGCTCTTGGGCTTTTTGGGGAAACACTGATCCACATTTTTCACCTTTTTCTGACATTTTATAAACCAAACAACTCATCCATTCATCCAGGAAACAATCCACACATGAATGGATGTTTAAAATAACCGCTGGTTGCCGTCATGGATGGATTCAGCTGGCTGCATCCGTTTACAGCGGGCAAAACCTGCAGCTTTTGTGCAAACTCGTCGTATTTGTTAAGCCCCGTTGTCCAGGAGGAATTTACTGTGTGATTATTGGGGGATTGTTGTAACGGATTCATTAATTACTGGCCTCCAGGCTGACACCAGTGATCTGAATCATCAGTCTGAGTCAGATTTAAGTTCCTAAAAGCGAATAGTATAAGCGAAGAATATGGACCTTTTTCACAGCAGACATGTTGACTTGTCATACTAGGAAAAGCACAGCTGACATTGATCACCTTAACGATGGCTCAGTTCAATCAAGTGTCCCAGTAAGATATTTCAGTGAGTCAGCATGAACAATACCAGGACCTCTCCTAAGTGGAATGCAGCCATCAGTAATGGTTTAATACCAGGGTCTCTCCTAAGTGGAATGCAGCCATCAGTAATGGTTTAATACCAGGACCTCTCCTAAGTGGAATGCAGCCATCAGTAATGGTTTAATACCAGGGTCTCTCCTAAGTGGAATGCAGCCATCAGTAATGGTTTAATACCAGGGTCTCTCCTAAGTGGAATGCAGCCATCAGTAATGGTTTAATACCAGGACCTCTCCTAAGTGGAATGCAGCCATCAGTAATGGTTTAATACCAGGACCTCTCCTAAGTGGAATGCAGCCATCAGTAATGGTTTAATACCAGGGTCTCTCCTAAGTGGAATGCAGCCATCAGTAATGGTTTAATACCAGGACCTCTCCTAAGTGGAATGCAGCCATCAGTAATGGTTTAATACCAGGGTCTCTCCTAAGTGGAATGCAGCCATCAGTAATGGTTTAATACCAGGACCTCTCCTAAGTGGAATGCAGCCATCAGTAATGGTTTAATACCAGGACCTCTCCTAAGTGGAATGCAGCCATCAGTAATGGTTTAATACCAGGGTCTCTCCTAAGTGGGAATGCAGCCATCAGTAATGGTTTAATACCAGGGTCTCTCCTAAGTGGAATGCAGCCATCAGTAATGGTTTAATACCAGGGTCTCTCCTAAGTGGAATGCAGCCATCAGTAATGGTTTAATACCAGGGTCTCTCCTAAGTGGAATGCAGCCATCAGTAATGGTTTAATACCAGGGTCTCTCCTAAGTGGAATGCAGCCATCAGTAATGGTTTTGAATATATCTGTGCTGTTCCTACTATGACATGTCAACATGTCTGCCGTGAAAAAAAGCTCTATTTTATTAAGAGTGTGTGTGTGTGTGTGTGTGTGTGTGTGTGTGTGTGTGTGTGTGTGTGTGTGTGTTAGCTGCAAAACAGCTGTGTGCAGTCAAATTGAGGAAGTGGTTAAAAGTACTCCGGGTGAACTCGGCTGTACAGAAAGTGTAAGCCTTATATAGAAGAAAAGTGAATTGTTTAAAGGTTACAAGAACAAGAAGAGGAAATTGCCCCAGACAGAGGCCCTTTGAGAGGGTGTGTTTTTTTTTTATATTCTGAAAACCTTTTTTAAAAGTTGGAATATTTTGATAGAAAAGTAAGAAATCTTTAGTAAAAAGTTGGAAGGTGATGCTGCTTTTGCCCCCTCAAATTTACATCATAAAAATGTAAAACCCCTGCCACACTGGATTTGTTTTCTGAATCTGCTCTGCCATTTCTTTAATAATAATACACAAAAACACAGATCAGTGTCACTTCTGCAATCGTCTTACATTCATATCACTAGGGCTGGACCCGAATATTCGTTCGGTGGGTTGGTATTCGATTTGAAAATTTGACATTCGAATATTCGTTTATTTTAATTATGTTTTTTTTTTTTTTGCACACGCCGCAAAATGCCTCTCGGGGTTTACCTTCGACGGACTTTAACCAGGTTCTGAATAGTTCATCCTCCAAACCACTTCTGCTGAAACTTGCATTTTTCCGTCATTTGATAATCCCTCCGTTCTCTCGCCACAGCGTACACTCACACCATAGACAGTAGCAGTAGACTCACACTCACCACATTACTAGCATCCGGTGTCGCGACTTTGTGCACCAGCCATAAAAAATAGCCAATTAAAAAAGGTTCCGCCTGTCAACCATTACCTTTTATATACGTCAATGACCATTACGCTATACTTCCGATCAAAATTAGATTTAGATTTTTATATAATGAAAATAAATCGGGAAAACTGTGTTTTTATTCCATCAACTTTACATAATTTTTAATGCCTTTGAACATCGAAGTTCATGCTTTTTCATGCCATTTCATGGCTGAATTTTCACAAAATCTATTTAATTACTTTTCATGCTTTTTAATGACCCGTGGAAACCCTGTTTAGGTTGTTTTTTTTCAACTTTTTTTGTCGTTTTTTTCTTTGATGGCAAAGTTATGCTTACTTTTTTTTGGGGGGGGTCTTTATGTCGCCCGAGCCGTAAGTGAGAAGATTATATGAGACGTGCAATACTGCAATAAAAGATGCTTGACTTTTACGATGAAATAATAGCATGTGAACAACCTAAACCCTGGTCCTGGATGGGATTCTTATTTTGCAGCGTGGCCCTTCGTAGAATTGAGTTTCACACCCATGCTGTTGTGTACTGTACGCATGAGCCATTTCCTGTGTATTGGTAGTTTAATTTAAAAGAAATAGCGACATTTTATGATCCATTTGTGTGTAAAAGAGCCGCACACACCTCGCGCAAAAACTACAAATAGAAGACTGTCCTTTTCTCCGCTTCTAATTCAAGTCTAAACACTGTAGGGCTGTCCTCGACTAAAGAAATCAGTAGGGCTGCCACCTCTTAGTCGATTAGTCGACTAATCGGTCGTTTTGGTCTTAGTCGACTAAGATTTCTTTAGTCCATTAGTCATTTTTTATGCTTATTCATGCTTAATTATTTATTTCCAAGAGACTCATGAGCACATTTATGGTAAACACAAGATTTAAAGTGGTGCTTTTGCAGGATTAATTGTGGAGAAACTCAGTTTTACAGATGGTTAATTAACTACATTTATATTGTGCTTTTCTAGTCTTAACCACCTCTCAAAGAGCACAGCTCTGTCGATTAAATCAACTAATCCATTAGTCGACTAAATCCTATAAGTGTTAGTCCACTAAGGAGTTCTTCAGTCGAGGACAGCGATAGTTATTCTTAGTCGACTAACAATTGTACGATACACACACAGAAAAAGGGTGAAATATGTAAACACACACACACACACACACACACACACACACACAGAAAAAGGGTGAAATATGTAAACACACACACACACACACACACACACAAACAGGGTGAAATATGTAAACACACACACACACACACACACACAAACACACACACAAACAGGGTGAAATATGTAAACACACACACACACACACACAGAAACAGGGTGAAATATTTAGGGCTGTCCTCGACTGAAGAACTCCTTAGTCGACTAACACTTATAGGATTTAGTCGACTAATGGATTAGTTGATTTAATTGACAGAGCTGTGCTCTTTGAGAGGTGGTTAAGACTAGAAAAGCACAATATAAATGTAGTTAATTAACCATCTGTAAAACTGAGTTTCTCCACAATTAATCCTGCAAAAGCACCACTTTAAATCTTGTGTTTACCATAAATGTGAACAGAAGTTTCTTGGAAATAAGTAATTAAGCATGAATAAGCATAAAAAAAATTATAAATCTTAGTCGACTAAGACCAAAACTACCGATTAGTCGACTAATCGACTAAAGAGATGGCAGCCCTATAACACTGCCATAAAGAAAAGTTAAGCCGAAGCAGGATGTGATGTCATGCTGCAGTACTACACAGGATGCTGACTTCTCCATTATCTAACACAGCGGACCAGTGTCTCCATTCACACGGTCAGGGCTGACCTCTGACCTCTGACCTCACAGGAAACCCTTCCTTTGGTTCTAACAGACCACTGGGTTAGTGCTGCCTCCATTCTATTAAAGAAACATAGGAGGGCTTAGAAAGAAGTCTAAATACTTTGGAAGAAGAGTGTGTGTGTGTGTGTGTGTGTGTGTGTGTGTGTGTGTGTGTGTGTGTGTGTGTGTGTGTGTGTGAGTAAGTGTGTGTTTGTGAGTGTGACGGTGTGTGTCTTAGTGTGTGAGTGTGACTGTGTGTGTGTGTGTCTGAGTGTGTGAGTGTGTGAGTGTGAGTGAGTGTGTGTGTGTGTGTCTGAATGTGTGAGTGTTTGTGTGTGTGTGTGAGTGTGAGAGAGTGTTTGTGTGTGTGAGTGTGAGAGAGTGTTTGTGTGTGTGAGAGAATGTGACTGTGTGTGTGTCTGAGTGTGTCTGAGTGTGACGGTGTGTGTGTGTATGTGTGTGTGTCTGAGGGTGTGAGTGGGTGTTTGTGTGTGACTGTGTGAGTGTTTGTGTGTGTGAGTGTGAGAGAGTGTTTGTGTGTGTGTGTGTGTGAGAGAATGTGACTGTGTGTGTGTCTGAATGTGTGAGTGTGACTGTGTGTGTGTGTGTGTGTGTGTGTGTCTGAGGGTGTGAGTGTGTGAGAATGTGACTGTGTGTGTGTGTCTGAGTGTGTGTGTGTGTGTGTGTGTGTGTGCGCGTCTGAGTGTGTGTGTGAGTGTGTCTGTCTGAGTGTGTGAGTGTGAGAGCGTGCGTGTGTGTGTCTGAGTGTGTGTGTGTCTGAGTGTGTGTGTGTGTGTGTGTGTGTGTGCGTCTGAGTGTGTGTGTGAGTGTGTCTGTCTGAGTGTGTGAGTGTGATTGTGTGAGCGTGCGTGTGCGTGTGTGTGTGTGTGTGTGTGTGTGACTGTGTGACTGTGAGTGTGTGACTGTGACTGAGTGTGTCTGTGTGCGTGTATTTGTGTGTGTGTGTGTGTGTGTGTGTGTGACTGAGTGTGTCTGTGTGCGTGTATTTGTGTGTGTGTGTGTGTGTGTGTGTGACTGAGTGGGTCTGTGTGCGTGTATTTGTGTGTGTGTGTGTCTGAGCATGTGGGAATGTGTGTGTTTTTTTATATATTCTGAAAACAAAGGCTTTAGTAAAAAGTTGGAAGGTGTCTAGACGACTATCAGTGGATTCCTCCGATACTGAGCAACAGTTAGAAACAAGTTGTGCAGCCTCTTTCTTCATGTTTATTCAGAGATTAAATCATGTCCTCGGGAAGTGTGAGTCACACACAATCAAATAAATACAAATATGTTGTTCATGTCCGTGTGTTCAGATTTCACAGAGAAAAATTGGTGATGACTGAGATAGACCTTTTAGTTAAAGAGTGAGGTCCTTTTAGTTTAACATGAAACAGCCCCGAAATCACCATCACCAAACTCCACCAGACTCCATGTAAATAATCAGGACTTTTAGCGTGTATAGAGCCAGCATATCTCCACCAGACTCCATGTAAATAATCAGGACTTTTAGCGTGTATAGAGCCAGCATATCTCCACCAGACTCCATGTAAATAATCAGGACTTTTAGCGTGTATAGAGCCAGCATATTTCCACCAGACTCCATGTAAATAATCAGGACTTTTAGCGTGTATAGAGCCAGCATATTTCCACCAGACTCCATGTAAATAATCAGGACTTTTAGCGTGTATAGAGCCAGCATATCTCCACCAGACTCCATGTAAATAATCAGGACTTTTAGCGTGTATAGAGCCAGCATATCTCCACCAGACTCTATGTAAATAATCAGGACTTTTAGTGTGTATAGAGCCAGCATATCTCCACCAGACTCCATGTAAATAATCAGGACTTTTAGCGTGTTAGGAGCCAGCATATCTCCACCAGACTCCATGTAAATAATCAGGACTTTTAGCGTGTATAGAGCCAGCATATCTCCACCAGACTCCATGTAAATAATCAGGACTTTTAGCGTGTATAGAGCAAACATATTTCCACATGTAAATGGGTGAATTAAGGGTTTATTTAAACCAAACCAGAGTGGTGATTGTTGGAACAGTGGAAAGATGAACCAAGACGGCTTTTGGTAGTTTTATTTATTTTCTGTCCACTTTGAATGAAGTGTGTTTTACGATGATAAAAGTCCTGATTATTTACATGGAGTCTGGTGGAGATATGCTGGCACTATACACGCTAAAAGTCCTGATTATTTACATGGAGTCTGGTGGAGATATGCTGGCTCTATACACGCTAAAAATCCTGATTATTTACATGGAGTCTGGTGGAGTTTGGTGATGGTGATTTCGGGGCCGTTTCATTTAAAAAGAGCTCATTAGATTACGGCTGAATGATGAGACTTGTGTGCTCGGTGCAGAGATCTGAAACCGCGTCACGACGGCAGAACTCGTGACGACAGCGTGATGTATTGTTACCGGCGGTTGCCACGGTAACGCAGATACATTATGAATTCGTCAGCCAAAACAATAATAAACAAAGAGGAGTCACGAGAAAAAGACTCGAGGCTTCAGATGGGATCAGAAAACATCACATGAGGCCGTTTCACTGCAATAATAATGTCATTAATCTCAGCTATTTGGAGAATGAAATCATCATTTCAGTCAGTTTTTTGAGCAAAAAATATTATAATAATTATTATTATTAAATAAGATTTTAGGTTTTTTCTTTGCAGGGTTTCTGCAGGTTTCTACAAGTCCAATTTAAGACTTTTTAAAGACCTTTATTTAAAACTTTTATGAATGAAATTTAAGACCTATATCACGACACAAAATACAACGAAATGCAGAGTCGCAAAAGTACTTTCAAAGTAAATTAATGTATTCAAATTGAAAAAAAGCGACAGAGTGATAACGACCTGTACATATACAGCAAATTATATTTGGACTTGGGGTGCACGATATTGAAAAAATGTGATATTGCGATATCGATAATGAATACTGCGATATCGATATTAATTTCGATATTTTTAAACATGTAAAATTACCAAAGTTATGGGAAAACGCATCAAAATAGATTTCATACATGCAAACTCAGAAGGGCTGAAAAAGGGGACACATCTCTACCCCCCCCCCGAGAAGGAAATAGTCACACTTATCAAGAAATAAATACTTTTAAATCCAAAAACATCGTTCTGGTGACTTAAAAAGTTACTTCAGAGGTATTATTAAGACGTGTTTGAAGGTAGCACCGGAGAATTTCGGTTTACTGTTGCCAAGCAACCAGGGGTAGGCTATAGGCACGCCCAGGAGCGCCCATCAAGCGAGTGCGTGCCGCTCAAGGGGGGGGTAAGCTTTCGCTTCAGAACTCGAACCTCCTATGGCGCCATTTTGTTGCTACCTGGCCATCACCTCCCGTTAGCATCCCATTGACTCCCATTCATTTTGACGTCACTTTGACAGAGAATAACTTTACATCTGAAGCGTTTAAAGACTCTATTTGTCCGTTGTTTATTTCTAAAGAAACACGACAATGTATAAAAGGCTCCATTACCTTGTAGCTCACGTTATGGCTCCGTAGCAGACGCTTTTATAAAAATAGGCTAACGATTGGGTCATAACCACGAGACTTACTGTCACACAGTAGAGGAATTACCGTATAGTACAGGAGAAGCTCACAGGCAGTTTGGACTTCCATTAGCCTACAGGCCAAAAGTTTGGACACACCTTCTCATTCAATGCGTTTCCTTTTTATTTTCATGACTATTTACATTGTAGATTCTCACTGAAGGCATCAAAACTATGAATGAACACATATGGAATTATGTACTTAACAAAAAGTGTGAAATAACTGAAAACATGTCTTATATTTTAGATTCTTCAAAGTAGCCACCCTTTGCTTTTTTTTGATAACTCTGCAAACCCTTGGTGTTCTCTCAATGAGCTTCATGAGGTAGTCACCTGAAATGGTTTTACCTTCACAGGTGTGCTTTGTCAGGGTTCATTAGTGGAATTATTTCCCTTATTAATAAAAAAAGCAAAGGGTGGCTACTTTGAAGAATCTAAAATATAAGACATGTTTTCAGTTATTTCACACTTTTTTGTTAAGTACATAATTCCATATGTGTTCATTCATAGTTTTGATGCCTTCAGTGAGAATCTACAATGTAAATAGTCATGAAAATAAAAAGGAAACGCATTGAATGAGAAGGTGTGTCCAAACTTTTGGCCTGTACTGTACATTATCTGTTTAGTGGTGTGTCTCAAATCGCGCACTTCTGTACTTATACTAACTATTTGAGTACACTCAAAATTTAACTCGTCGAAGTGTGGTAAATGCAGTGCACTACAAGTACCCGGATGGTGCACTCATAACGGTGAAAAAGTTGAGTGTGGATCGATGGACACTTTCCACACTCAACTGTCGGCATCTTGGCTACGTAGCGGAAGGGGCGGAGCTAACAAAAGGTGGAAAAACTTTCGATAATAGAGAGCCGAAGTCCCGCCCCTTCCGGTGGACCTCATGGGACCTTAAGTCAGAAAAAATATGAACGGTAGTGAACGGGGAGAAGCAAATTATTTTTTGATCCCGTTTGAATTGAGCCATGGATTACAAATATGATGTTCGTCAATTTAAAAGATAAGTTTTCAACCGAAGAAAGTCTCAGTTAGCCGTAGGTTTGTCGTAGTACCACTTAGTTTAGTGTGAAACCGCTTAGTGGACTACATCTCCCAGTGGACTACATCTCCCAGTGGACTAAATCTCCCAGTGGACTACATCTCCCAGTGGACTACATCTCCCGTTTCACACAATCTACGTCACCTAGCTTGATGCTCGGCTTACTCGCTAGCTAGCTAGCTTAGCTCTGTTCCACAACACATGTAACGTTATCTTACCTGCTGGGTTTTATCCAGTCAGGTGTTCTCAGCAGAGAAGCAAAAGAACGAGAGAGATCCTCTGATCATTAGAGTAACGTTACATCCTGGTACTATATACACAGAGACATCGTAGCTTCAGAGAGACGTCATCCATGAAGTTTGTAGTCTTTCTAATTACGTATTTTCACAGTCTTATACTTCAACAGTTTAACAATAAACAGAGACTTTCTTCGGTTGAAAAATAATGTTTTAAATTGACGAACATCATATGTGTAATCCATGGCTTAATTCAAACGGGATCAAAAAATAATTATTATCTCTCCATTGACTCTAGTTCATACTTTTTCGAAAGATAGGTCCCATTGGCCGGAAGTAGAAGGGGGCGGGACTTCGGCTCTCTATGGCGGCCGAATACGGGACAGCGAGACCCAAATGTAAGTTCAACATTAGTCTTTTTGCTATACTTGTTTAACATATAATCAACCTGTTTATGTATGTGTGGTTAATTCTACAGTCAGTCATGATTTTTTTATCGCGAATTATAACGTTTATTTGCATCGTAATTTGACGTGCTATTAAGCTAGCTTTAGCTAACCTTAGCTAGCTAACAGCGGCGAAGTTACCGGTAGCTACCTCTATACTCTTTGGTTTAACAACTGGCAAATAAGTTATAACCTAGCTAGCTAACGTTACATGTGTTGTGGTATACGGTTGTTGTTTTTAAACTATCGTCCTCACTGCAGACGATTTTAGCGTTAGATTTGTGATCTGGTAAATATACATTAAGCTGCCAACGTTAGTAGTAATGTTACAGTACGTTAATGTATGCTATGTTATATCGTATTAACAGAGCCGTTTCTGTCCTGATCTGACTTATATAATCGTTAGGGACACGGACAATGCTGCCAACTTGAGGGAAGTCCTCCTCTGCTGGAAGGCGAACGACCTGGGGGAGGAGAGAGAGGATTCCCCTGCTGGTCTTGTGGACAGCACGGTGCACTGTCAGGGTGCAAAGGCTCCGGCTAAACCACGATCAGATGTACCGCTGGCGAGCCACAAGAGGAAGACAAGGGCCTCGATGACGGGTCCCACGCCGTACCGAGGATGTACCGTTAAAGGATCCCCCTGGAGAGTCTGAAGTCCACCCTCAAATCACTTTCCCCATCAAAATACAGGGCCAGCAATGAATAGAACAATAGGATCTATTTAAATGTCTATTGTGTTGCCTCTGCTTTCACTCATGTATTTTCACTGTAATTAATAGCTATTGCAATAAACACCCTTTATACAAACATATAATATGACTATTTTCTATGTTAACGTTATATGTCAGTTGGACACCATTTTAATTGCTCCAATTTTGCTAAATAACTCAAAACGGCCATTTCTGGTTATTTTTTTTTTTTTTACAATGAATTAAGAGCAAAAGCATGAATATCATCATACCTGGATGTTTACGGTTGCATAAAATAAAGTGCAACAATAAAAACAATCATTCATTTTGATGAACGAGGCAGAAATGTATGGTGACAACAGGAGGTGGGAATGCTCTGCCCTGGGTAATACATCCATGGGTATAATTCACAACTTCACAGAAGAAGAAGGAGGAGGACTGAGATGTTTTGATCGTCACTTCCTGTAAGTACATAAGGCAGTGCGCGATTTGAGACAATACTCCCCCGTCAAATTTTACGCACTATGCAAGTAAGTACATAGTGTACGAAGTGCACTTCCCTTAGTGCACTACGGGAAGTGCGCGATTTGAGACACACTATAGGTTTAATTACTAATGTTAACTAGCATGTTAGTGATCAGTAATTAGCCTGTGTCTATGTTATCTCCTTACATATACCTACACTCTCAGTCTCTGTGAGATTGGGAATGATTGAGATTTCTCTCGGCACAGCTACCAGAAGACTTCACACTTTCAGACAGGTTGCTCACGTCACATCTACGTCTTCAAGCTCAGTTGGAGGCTGCTCAGTAAAGCAAGAGATCACCGGAAAAGTGACTTCTAATATCCTTCACTGGTCTCCATCCAGAGCAACGGGTTCTATTGGTCCATATGTCAATGCACGCACCAGGAGCACCCATCAAGCGAGTGCGTGCTGCTCTCTTTTGTAGCTAATGGGATTGGACAAACGCATCACATGGGTCTGCACGGACTATTTCTCTCTTCAACACAAGATTTAAAGTGGTGCTTTTGCAGGATTAATTGTGGAGAAACTCAGTTTAACAGATGGTTAATTAACTACATTTATATTGTGCTTTTCTAGTCTTAACCACCTCTCAAAGAGCACAGCTCTGTCAATTAAATCAACTAATCCATTAGTCGACAAAATCGACTTATCAAAAAAGTGTTAGTCGACTAAGCAGTTCTTTAGTCGAGGACAGCCCTACCAATCAGCTGCCGGTTTTCATTTTTGGGAGACTGCAGATTAGCGTCGCCTGCTGTTATGGAGACGTATTATGTCTCGTACACGTGCAGAACGTAGGGCTGCTCGATTATGGAACAAAAACATAATCAGGATTATTTTGGGTCAATATTGAAATCACAATAATTTAACACGATTACTCGTTGACATCTGGAAAGATGTTGCAATTATTGAACTTAAAAAACAGTGGAAAAAGTTAAATCAACATTAAAAAAAAATAAAACACATACAACTGTGAAATTTGCCTTTCCTATTTAAAATTATTTTTTTTCATTCAGAACACAAAAGAGAAAATAAGAGTTTACTTGCAAAAAAAAAAAGTGGTAAATAATGTTTTTTCTCGATTATTCTGTTTTTGTGATCGTTGGGAGCCAAAATCCTAATCACGATTACATTTCGATTAATTGCACAGCCCTACGCACTTAAGGAAGTTCAAAGTTCCTGTTTTTTTTAAGTTCTTTTAGTGGAAGTGGAGTTTTAAAAATAGAAAATAGTATTTAAAGGTCAGTATGAACAGCGCTTCAGACTGTTTTACTGCAAACTAAACTAAAAAGGGCAGACCGTAGAAGCAGAACTCCATTCAACTATTTGGGGTTTTAAGCTTTAGCAGCAAACTCATATTTAAGAAGCACTTGCGTCACACTGCTGGGGGGAGTTTTGGTGAGGTTTTCCTGTTTGAAAAAAAAGCCCAGACACACACACAGCTCAGACATAAACTGAGCAGCGCAGGTTTACAGTGAGGCGTTCAGGTCTGTGGAAAACTGTAACCCCTGAGAGTCTATCGCCTGGCACACAGACCATCTGTTGGCTCAGAGACAACTGGCCCGAGCTGGAGGTGAGAAATATGTGCAATATGTTGACACTGTTGAACCTGTTGACATGCACAGGTTCAACGATGCAGACGTTAAGTCTCGACTCGTTTTAAAAGGGGAACTTCAGGATGTTGTAACCTGGGAGGCCCCATTTTCCAGACTCCATTTAGGAAAAACAGTAATTTTATCATCGTAAAACACACTTCACTTAAAGTGGACAGAAACTAAATAAAACTATTAAAAGCCGTCTTGGTTCATCTTTCCTGAAATAAACCCTTAATTCACCCAATTACATGTGGAAATATGCTGGCTCTATACACGCTAAAAGTCCTGATTATTTACATGGAGTCTGGTGGAGATATGCTGGCTCTATACATGCTAAAAGTCCTGATTATTTACATGGAGTCTGGTGGAGATATGCTGGCTCTATACACGCTAAAAGTCCTGATTATTTACTTGGAGTCTGGCGGAGTTATGCTGGCTCTATACACGCTAAAAGTCCTGATTATTTACATGGAGTCTGGTGGAGATATGCTGGCTCTATACACGCTAAAAGTCCTGATTATTTACATGGAGTCTGGTGGAGATATGCTGGCTCTATACACGCTGAAAAGTCCTGATTATTTACATGGAGCCTGGTGGAGATATGCTGGCTCTATACACACTAAAAGTCCTGATTATTTACATGGAGTCTGGTGGAGATATGCTGGCTCTATACACGCTAAAAGTCCTGATTATTTACATGGAGTCTGGTGGAGATATGCTGGCTCTATACACGCTAAAAGTCCTGATTATTTACATGGAGTCTGGTGGAGATATGCTGGCTCTATACACGCTAAAAGTCCTGATTATTTACATGGAGTCTGGTGGAGATATGCTGGCTCTATACACGCTAAAAGTCCTGATTATTTACATGGAGTCTGGTGGAGTTTGGTGATGGTGATTTCGGGGCTGTTTCATGTTAAACTAAAAGGATCTTACTCTTTAACTAAAAGGTCTATCTCTGTAAGGATCCTTTCATAATGTTGTTAGACACTTAGAATAACAATCTGAGTCTGTCAGCGTCAACAACAGAACTTTCAGTGGACATAAACTAAAGGTGACCAGTACAGAGTTACCCTTTTTAAAGACTGAGCAGCCTTAGTTTGATGTTTGAATCCTCTGTTGCTGGTAAAACAGAAGACATTTTGACACGAGGAAGGGAAATAAAAGCGCTGCTCTTCGTCTCCATGTGTGAGTTTAACCTCGTTCCCGAGATTCTTCCCAGTGAACTCTGGGGGATATTTAAACACCGGAGCGAACGTTTTATCATGAAGCCGAGATTGTGTCCCGACAGGACGACAGAGAAGTGTTTGTTGTCTGGAAATGAGCCGAGGTCAGAGACATAAAGTACAGGCCAAAGGTTTGGACACACCTTCTCATTCAATGCGTTTCCTTTTTATTTTCATGACTATTTACATTGTAGATTCTCACTGAAGGCATCAAAACTATGAATGAACACATATGGAATTATGTACTTAACAAAAAAGTGTGAAATAACTGAAAACATGTCTTATATTTTAGATTCTTCAAAGTAGCCACCCTTTGCTTTTTTTGATAACTCTGCAAACCCTTGGTGTTCTCTCAATGAGCTTCATGAGGTAGTCACCTGAAATGGTTTTACCTTCACAGGTGTGCTTTGTCAGGGTTCATTAGTGGAATTATTTCCCTTATTAATAAAAAAGCAAAGGGTGGCTACTTTGAAGAATCTAAAATATAAGACATGTTTTCAGTTATTTCACACTTTTTTGTTAAGTACATAATTCCATATGTGTTCATTCATAGTTTTGATGCCTTCAGTGAGAATCTACAATGTAAATAGTCATGAAAATAAAAAGGAAACGCATTGAATGAGAAGGTGTGTCCAAACTTTTGGCCTGTACCATAAATGTTCTGTTTTACTTCCTCTTCATTTGGTTGTTTCATTACTGTTGTACAAAAACATGTTAGTCACTAACTCTGACACACAGCATAGCACTAGCACACACACACACACACACACACACACACACACACACACACACACACACACACACACACACACACACACACACACACACACACACACACACACACACACACACACACACACACACACTCTCAGACGCACAAACATACACACATGCTGACAGACACACACACACACACACACAGTCACAGTCACACACACACACACGCTCAGACACACACAGTCACACACACACAGTCACACACACACTCACACTCACACACACTCACACACACTCACACACACTCACACACACTCACACACACTCACACACACTCACACACACACACAGTGATGATCTGACGCTGAACATTTGTCCTACAGCCTGGTTCAATACTGGACCAATTTTAAAGATTTGTGTCCCCATCAGTTACATCACTTACACAGCAATGCATGAGGAAATAGGGTCCAGGTTGGAAAGGAAAAAAAAACAACCTTAAATACCCTTTAAACTGGCTGCTTAAAGTCTGGGTTTTGGCTCATATGTCGGCTTTTAAATTCACACTAAATAAAAACACACACACACACACCTACCTACCTTTCTCCCTTGCAGTTTTAAACCCATAGCCTATTAAAGCCATCAGCGTGTTGTGGTCTCCTGCAGCTCAGACTCCGAGCCTCTAAATCTCTTCTATTCTGAGATAATCAAAAGGTTTAGTGGAGGTCACGTTATGCAACGGCTTCGGGAACTGGCCCGCGAGGAAACTAACTGGGTTTTTAAGATCTGAATTACATGTTTGTTCCAGCAGGAAGGTGATGATTGATGGTTGTGCAGAAACTCACTTTCTCTTAAAAAAAGACACCACAGGCGAAAACTGTTTTGTAGACTTCGGGGTTCTTTATTCAGACTAATGGATAAAACTACTTTGTCAACATGTGTCTATCGATTTCTCCTAAATCCATTATGTGAAGCAAGCATTACACTAGGGCTGGGCGATAAATCGATTCTATCGATTAACTCGAATGTGTAGTTGACGTTGACTTGTTTAAATGCACTTTTTCCCAAATTTGTTACATTTTTTAATTTTTTGTTGTCACTTTTTTCCAATAACATTTCTGTTTACATATTCTGGTGTGTTTTGCACATTCAAGAGGTGCCATGTGCTCAGTGCTGTATAGTTCTATG
>CM046796.1:2013966-2016466 GCA_025617405.1 Perca schrenkii
TAGACCTTAGTGGTCCCCTAATACTGTATCTGAAGTCTCTTTTATATAGACCTTAGTGGTCCCCTAATACTGTATCTGAAGTCTCTTTTATATAGACCTTAGTGGTCCCCTAATACTGTATCTGAAGTCTCTTTTATATAGACCTTAGTGGTCCCCCTAATACTGTATCTGAAGTCTCTTTATATAGACCTTAGTGGTCCCCTAATACTGTATCTGAAGTCTCTTTTATATAGACCTTAGTGGTCCCCTAATACTGTATCTGAAGTCTCTTTATATAGACCTTAGTGGTCCTCTAATACTGTATCTGAAGTCTCTTTTATATAGAAATATGCTGGCTCTATACACGCTAAAAGTCCTGATTATTTACATGGAGTCTGGTGGAGATATGCTGGCTCTATACACGCTAAAAGTCCTGATTATTTACATGGAGTCTGGTGGAGTTTGGTGATGGTGATTTCGGGGCTGTTTCATGTTAAACTAAAAGGATCTTACTCTTTAACTAAAAGGTCTATCTCTGTAGGGATCCTTTCCAAAATGTTGTCAGACACTTAGAATAATAATCTGAGTCTATCAACGGCAACAACACAACTTTTAGTGGAAGCTATCTGACGGTTTAACGTGACATTGAAGCTTGTTTTCGTCTCTTTATCCTGTAAGTACAGCACTTGAGGAAATGAGACTGGATGTATTGACTTCAGTCATTCGACGACATGACTCTCCTGCTTCGTACTCCTCTGCTATGGAGAAAAACGTTGGAAAGGGGGCGGGGCTATACCGATTTTGGAACAGGACACCCATTGGTTACCCAGTTTCTACGTAGCAAATACATCACATTCTAACTTTTCGGTTTAACCGGGAGGTGATCTAGTTTTTGGGAGGCGAGGAAATGGCGACAGTGAGCGATTTCACATTTTTCACAGCTTTTACTTTTAGCCTCGGAGCCAATATGACACAAACCTAAAAAAACAAACAATTTTTCACCACATGGGACCTCTAAAGTGCCCATATTATGAAAAAAAAAACACTTTCTGGTGATTTGGGGTGTTATTTTGTGTCTCTGGCGCTTCCACACACACACAGACTTTGATAAACATCCATCCATGGTGTTCTGAGTGAGATCTGGTTTCTGAATGTGTCCTGCCTTCAGTCTCCTGGTGAGCTGGTCAACATCTGCACGGCTTTCTACGGCACTAGCCGATTGGAGCTGGCTAACCGCAACCGTTAGCATGCTAGCGCCAGCATGCTAGCTCGTTCTCAATAGCAAAGCACTGCTACAACACACACTAGTTCACCATAATCTCCAGAAAGAACTACTTCCATGTGCTCCCTGGTTTAGAAGAAGTCTCCCAGCTAATCCTGAAGGTGGAGAAACAGCCTTTCTTTTACTGTCTATGGAGCTAGCTGACATGATCTACATCTGAGCTACTGAGCATGTGCGAGTGCAATCAAAGATAGTACAGAAGAAGAAGAAAAGAGGTCTCACTCTGCAGCTAAAACAGAGAGCTGAACACAGGGTGAAAAGAGGAGCTGCAGCAATGTGCAGTACAACAAAAAATATGGTGTTTTTTCATAATTAAACCATGTAAACCTATTCTGGTACAACCTTAAAATACAATTATGAACCTGAAAATGAGCAGAATATGGGACCTTTAAATAAACAGACAGACAGGTGTACAGGTGTTGTGGTCTTACCGTCCCTGTGCAGACTGTGAATATCCGCGAAAGTACCGGAAGCGTCCGTACAGATACAGCAGCCCACACACTGAAGACGCACCTGCAGCACAAACACACACAAACATTAACTCAGGAACAACGTGCGTTTCTTCTTATATTCTAGGGCTGTCCTCGACTAAAGAACTCCTTAGTGGACTAACACTTATAGGATTTAGTCGACTAATGGATTAGTTGATTTAATTGACAGAGCTGTGCTCTTTGAGAGGTGGTTAAGACTAGAAAAGCACAATATAAATGTAGTTAATTAACCATCTGTAAAACTGAGTTTCTCCACAATTAATCCTGCAAAAGCACCACTTTAAATCTTGTGTTTACCATAAATGTGCTCAGAAGTTTCTTGGAAATAAGTAATTAAGCATGAATAAGCATAAAAAATGACTAATGGACTAAAGAAATCTTAGTCGACTAAGACCAAAACGAGCGATTAGTCGACTAATCGACTAAGAGGTGGCAGCCATAATTAACATGCTTTTATTTAAGGGAAAAAGTCAAATATCTTTGACTGTATTACTGCATGTCTCATCTGGTCTTCTCTCTCACAGTTTGGTCGACATAAAGACCCGAAAAAGTGACTCAGTCATCAAAGAAAAAAGCCACAAAAACTTCAGAAAAAGCGACAAAAAACTAGTTAGGCCAAAATGTATTAAAGGGATATGCCACCTTTCTTTGAAATCTACAGCCAGGGGAGACCGTGATGAGAACTATTTCAACAAACGGTGGAGTATCCCTTTAAGAACCTAAATTGATATTCGGGCTGGATAAAAAT
>CM046796.1:2031466-2051466 GCA_025617405.1 Perca schrenkii
CAACATGTTCCTATTTACATGTTGTGATTTGTAGAGTCACAGCGTGTACAAAAAACAACGTAACATGAGACACAGACGTCTTCTAACTGTAAACAAACCGGGAACTATATTCTGAGGTGGAAGAATATAGTTCTTGGGCGGAGTGATATGCTCGCAGCAAGCCTGTCTGAGAATATAGTTCCCGGTTTGTTTACGGTTAGAAGATGGCTGTGTCTCATGTTACGTTGTTTTTTGTATACGCTGTGACTCTACAAATCACAACATGTAAATAGGAACATGTTGGAGTTATTTTGTCACTTTTGTCACAATTCGGAGCAGTAGGCTAGTTGGAACCAGTTACCTGCAGGATTTGTGCTAAGCTAAGCTAATGCTGGAGCCGTCAGACAGCGTTACAGCACGCACGGAGATGAGAAGGGTATGTATGGACTAGTCTAACTCTGGGGGTTACAGTGAATAAGATAAAGTCCCAATAAGTCGGCGTGTTCCTTTAAGCCTGGACGCCTGGCCAATAGTAGCTATTGAAGGGCAGGTCTTGGCGTGGCCATAGTGGGGGGGTGGGGTGGGGGGGGGGCACGGGCCTTTCTTAGGTCCGCAGATACTGTATATTATTACAGTGGCGCGACCAGAGACCTGGTCCCAACATCAGCATTTGCCTTCAGCCAATGTTAGTGAGGCAGGTGGCCCGAACCATAGAGAGCAAAGCCTTTGCTCATAGAATCTGGAGTTACAATACGTAACTATCGGTCTATTTTGGTATAGGCGTAGCCCTCTGAGGGCTGTCGCTAGGAGACTTGAACGCATCGTTAACGCATATATATCAAAAGGTGACATACGTGAACATTTACATTTACATGGAAACAGTTTAATGCTTCATCTGTTCAGTGCTTCAGTGTTTGGGCTGAGAAAACTCGTCTCGTTGTGTCAGTCTTTAGATTTTTTTTGTTTGTTTTTTTGAGATTTTACAGCTCGTAAACTGGGAAAGTTTAAAGCCAGAAATGTTTCAAACAACTAACCTTCAACGTGTCGATTTGAAAAATTACAATTAACGGCTTTTAACATCGACACACACACAAGTCTGCGAGAGGGAAACGGAGCTCTGACTCTGTTTCTTTAATGCTGAGTAACATTTACATTTTTTTTAAACCAAATAGAAAACGTGTGAATGGGAGCTACAGCGTCTCCTGTGTCTCGGCTAGATTTCTCCACAGGGGCTCTTAAACTTCTGATGTTTCTTTTTTAAAAAAAAAGCACACGTCACTGTTTTTGCATGTTTTAGTGTAACTACGGTGAAAGACATTTGTCATTGACTAATTAGTCAAATCATTTCCTCTGATTGATCGGTAAAGTGGAGGAGAATTAAGGCTACAGCTACACTACTACGTTCTCATTTTTAAGTGGGGTTTCAAGACAGAAACGATCTTTGACAGAGAGAGTGAGACAGAGAGAGACAGCCAGACAGACAGAACTGTTACTGAAAGGTATGTAAGCTACCTAATGCATCAGAGACAGAGAGAGACCTAGAGAGAGAGACAGAGAGAGACACAGACAGACAGACAGAGACAGACAGACAGAGATAGACAGACAGACAGACAGAAACAGACCGAGAGAGAGAGAAACAGATAGACAGAGAGACAGAACTGTTACTGAAAGTTATGTAAGCTACCTAACACATCAGAGACAGAGAGAGACAGACAGACAGAGACAGATAGACAGGCAGGCAGACAGACAGAGAGAGACAGACAGAGAGAGTGAGACAGCCAGACAGAAAGAGAGAGACAGCCAGACAGAGAGAGACAGACAGACAGACAGACAGAGAGAGACAGAGAGAGAGACAGATAAAGACACAGGCAGACAGAACTGTTACTGAAAGGTATGTTAGCTACCTAACGCATCAGACACAGAGAGAGAGACAGATTAGACCGACACAAAGAGAGAGACAGACAGACAGACAGACAGACAGATAGACAGAGTCTGTAAGCTACCTAACTGATAAGGTGACGTGCGTCCTCGTTTCTAAATGTCTCAGTTTGTGTCCGTTCAGACTTTCTCTAAAACCAAAAACGGGGCCAAGCAGCGTTTCCAGATGTTAAAGTTTTAGGTGCTCCGAAACGCCCGAGCAGTGCTGACGCGAGACGTAAACGAGTCCTTTATTAAACCAAAAACGTAGTAACGTAGATGTAGCCTCAGTCTGGTTGATCGGAACTTAAAATGTCTTTAATTTAGGTGATCTAAATTAACATCTTCCACAACTGGAGGAGAGAAAAACAGATGACTCAGACGGCTCTTTGTTTGGAGCAAACACATAAATAATAAATAACCAACCTTTGTTGTCAGGGACAGTGTGGTTCTCCTTTGCATGACCATGGGTCATTTCCCTAAAACTACATTTAGATATTTAAATACCAGCGTAGGCTTACAGATTCTACAATACAATAAACTTTAATTACAGTACAGGCCAAAAGTTTGGACACACCTTCTCATTCAATGCGTTTCCTTTTTATTTTCATGACTATTTCCATTGTAGATTCTCACTGAAGGCATCAAAACTATGAATGAACACATATGGAATTATGTACTTAACAAAAAAGTGTGAAATAACTGAAAACATGTCTTATATTTTAGATTCTTCAAAGTAGCCACCCTTTGCTTTTTTTTATTAATAAGGGAAATAATTCCACTAATGAACCCTGACAAAGCACACCTGTGAAGGTAAAACCATTTCAGGTGACTACCTCATGAAGCTCATTGAGAGAACACCAAGGGTTTGCAGAGTTATCAAAAAAAGCAAAGGGTGGCTACTTTGAAGAATCTAAAATATAAGACATGTTTTCAGTTATTTCACACTTTTTTGTTAAGTACATAATTCCATATGTGTTCATTCATAGTTTTGATGCCTTCAGTGAGAATCTACAAATGTAAATTAGGCACCACAATGGAAATAAGTCTTTGGGCTTTATTGTGTTATCCCTGATTATTTATGTATTTTTAATGTATGACGCAGAGTGCTGTTTCATATATGTTTTTATATTTAAGTGGTCAAATAAAATCAATCAATCAATCAATCAATCAAATAGTCATGAAAATAAAAAATAAAATGCATTGAATGAGAAGGTGTGTCCAAACTTTTGGCCTGTACTGTACTGTAGTTTGAGTTTGGCTCTGTGCTTACAGGAGGTAAATTAATACCACGGTAACACAAAAGTAAAAAAGCCCAAACATGGTCTCTCTGCCAGTTTGATTTCTACGTGAGAACACAACAGGATGTTTTTTGGGAAAGTGTTCACGGTGACATGAAGCGTTTGTAAGTTGTAGTAAAACATGTAAAAACAGAAGTACGCTCCGTTTAAAATCACTCCACCACATAATGCTAACGTATCGTGTTCAGCTGGTTTTTTTAGGAGTGATTTGACTTCTTCTAAGCGTAACTTTTTGGAGGTTTTTGAAAGTGTGAGTGAGCGCTGCTGCTGCTGTGCTGTAGGTGGCGCTGTGGGGCAGCTACAGCAGTTCAGCACTGAGCCGTAGCTTCAGTAGTCTTAACATGACTCCTCCATTCAGTCTCCGGCTATCCTTAATCACACAGTGTGTGTGTGTGCGTGTGTGTCTGTGTATGATTGTGTGTGTATATATCTGTGTATGATTGTGTGTGTGTGTGTGTGTGTGTGTGTGTGTGTCTGTCTGTCTGATTGTGTGTGTGTATATGTCTGTGTATGATTGTGTGTGTGTGTGTGTGTGTGTGTGTGTCTGTCTGTCTGATTGTGTGTGTGTATATGTCTGTGTATGATTGTGTGTGTGTGTGTGTGTGTGTGTGCCTGTATGATTGTGTGTGTGTGCATGATTGTGTGTGTGTGTGTCTCTCTGTATGTGTGTGTGTGTGTGTGTGTGTGTGTCTGTATGATTGTGTGTGTGTGTGTGTGTATGATTGTGTGTGTGTGTGTGTCTCTCTGTATGTGTGTGTGTGTGTCTGTATGATTGTGTGTGTGTGTGTGTGTGTGTGTGTGTGTGTGTGTGTGTGTCTCTGTATATGTGTGTGTGTGTGTGTGTGTGTGTGTCTGTATGATTGTGTGTGTGTGTGTGTATGATTGTGTGTGTGTGTGTGTCTCTGTGTGTGTGTGTGTGTGTGTGTCTGTATGATTGTGTGTGTGTGTGTGTCTGTATGATTGTGTGTGTGTGTGTGTATGATTGTGTGTGTGTGTGTGTCTCTCTGTATGTGTGTGTGTGTGTGTGTCTGTATGATTGTGTGTGTGTGTGTGTGTCTCTCTGTATGTATGTATGTGTGTGTGTGTGTGTGTGTGTGTGTGTGTGTGTGCGTGCGTGCGTGTGTGTGACACACTAATATCTGCAATCTGTCCCAAACAAGCTCACCCGTCTCGCCCCTCTGTGACCTATTTAGATTTCGGCTGACAACGACAAAACAACAAAAGTTGTCAACAGATATTTTGGCCTTGTGTGAAACTACAAACATTGAGTGAGAATGTGCGTTTCCATGTGTGGCTGGCCTTCTGCTTTAGAGCTGCAAAGTCTTATCGATTAGTTGTCAACCGTTAAATTAAATCGCCAACTATTTTTGACAAATCGATTAAAAAAAATCAGTTTGAAAACCCCCACATTTTTCACCATTTTAGAGACCCAACAAGTAACCCACTGACAACTTATCGATTCATCTTCGCAGCCCTACTGCATCGGCATCTACCGATATAGCGGGATAAAATGAGAACGTAGACACAGCAAACGGCTCCTTCATGAGTTCACCAGTCAGCCAGATGTTTACAGAGGTTTACGGAGAGGAGAGGAGGCTAGGGTTGGGTACCGAAACCCGGCTCTACGATGGAACCGATTTCTACACAACCGGACCGGATTAGAACGTAAATTTTGGGTCCACCTGATATGTCGACTGAAATATATTGATAACTAACGTAATAAATATCCCACTTCCTCTGTAGTCTACCGTTAGCTCTAGGGCTGCCACCTCTTAGTCGATTAGTCTTAGTCGACTAAGATTTCTTTAGTCCATTAGTCATTTTTTATGCTTATTCGTGCTTAATTACTTATTTCCAAGAAACTTCTGAGCACATTTATGGTAAACACAAGATTTAAAGTGGTGCTTTTGCAGGATTAACCCTTGTGTTGTCTTCCCGTCAACCTTGAAAAAAAAAAGAAACCCTTCTTTTTCGACGCCTTTTTTTCCACAGTTTGTTTTTGCTTTTTTCCAACATTTTAAATTGTAAAATTTTTCTTCTACACATTTTCAGCGCTTATTTCTACGTCCCATATTTTCTGATATGAAACAAAAATTGAAAACGGGGTCAATTTGACCCAAAGTCAACACAAGGATTAATTGTGGAGAAACTCAGTTTTACAGATGGTTAATTAACTACATTTATATTGTGCTTTTCTAGTCTTAACCACCTCTCAAAGAGCAAAGCTCTGTCAATTAAATCAACTAATCCATTAGTCGACTAAATCCTATAAGTGTTAGTCGACTAAGGAGTTCTTTAGTCGAGGACAGACCTAGTTAGCTAGCTACCGTAAATGTAGAGCTACTTTTTAAAATGCCATATCTTCCCCTCTGGGCTCACCGAAACGGACGTGAAAGCATATTAACCAATTCACTGCACGGGATCGCTAGTAAACACATAACATCTCATTCATTTTTCAGTTTTTCAAGAATCTGTTCAGCATCGGAATCGTAAAAAAAATCCAAAAAAAACGATACCCAACCCTAGAGGAGACTCGCATTCATCCGCTGGCTGCTCTCTCAGTTAGCTCGGGTGGCTATCGCTAACGCTATCGCTTCGACCTCCCTTGTCTGGATCTCTTTTAGTTTGTTTAAAAATCACGACAGTGTTAAATCTCCTCCTAGTGGTGGCTCGCGAGCAGCTCGTCCAGGTCGGCCATCCACTCCTGGGTGCTCTGGCCCTTCAGGAGCGAGTCCACAAGCTCGCTCTCGCCGGCAAAGCTCCCCGATGCCACGTTGTATCCGAACGCCACCTGCTGCTGCTGCTGCTGACTGGCAGTCCTGCTCACCTGGTAACCTTGGTTACACTGCAGTCCCTGGCGCCCGTTGCCCTGCGGCTGTCCGAACGCAGCCGCCAAGTCTGGGAGGCTCTGATTGGCCTGTTGTTGAGTCTGCTGCTGCTGCTGGGCGAGGCTTTGAGCGTTGGGTGGCGCCCTCTGCTGCTGCTGCTGCTGCTGCGCGGCGGCCATGTTCGTCTGCATCATCTGATGCACTGCGCTCCGACCGCCTAGCGGACGCACGCCGGGGTTAGCACCAAACGGCGAGGCGCCAGGCGGCATCTTGGGAACGCGAGACTGCTGCTGCTGCATGTGAAAGGCGTTGGAGTTGTTGAAGGCGTTTGGGGGTAAACCGGTGTTACCGGACTGCTGCTGCTGCTGCCAGGAGCCGGTCTGAGGTCCCGGCAGAACGGTTCCCATGGCGCCCGGCATGCGAGCTGCTACCGCGGCTGCGGCGGCTAGCTGCTGCTGCTGCTTCAACATGGCGGCATTGGGCTGAGTCTTCAGGTGCTGCTGCTGCTGCTGCTGAGCCAGCAGGTTCTGCCGGTAGCCCAGGGGCTGCCGCTGAGCAGCAGCGTGGAGGTTCATGTTGTTATAGAGCACCTGCTGCACATCCACGCTGCCGCTCGCGCCTCCTGCTCCTCCTCCTCCTCCTGCTGCTGCTCCTCCTCCTCCTACTACTACCCCCCCGCAGGACGATAGGCTGAGGTCGGCCTGGCTGCCAGCAGGGGGCGGAGCCACGCCGACGGCTGGCCCACCGACACCACCTCCTTGCCCCATGCTCATGCCCATCATGCCTTGGGTCTGAGGGAACATACGCTGGGAGGGGGCGGGGCCTCCCATGGAGCCGACGCTGCCCATTGGCTGAGAGGACGCTGTGAAGCAGAAAACACACCAGTTTGTAAACAAGCATCACAAAATGTTACTAGGGCTGTGTTCGATTGAAGAAATTCTTAGTCGACTAACACTCGTTCCACTGTATTGACTAATCGATTAGTTGATTTAATTGACAGATCTGTAAATCTGAGTTTCTCCGCAGAGAGCAAGAGTCGTGCTAAAAGGATGCATATATTGAATAAGATAATGCCTCCTTTGCATATTTAAACACAACATTTCAGAAAACATGTAATACAACAAATAATTGCCTTAATGAAAGTAATCAAAGTAGGTTTCATGGTGATATCTAATAGGTAAAATGTCAACCCTTAATTCTTGTGTTTACCAGAGATGTGCTCGTACGTTTCTTGGAAATAAATCATTCAGCATGAAAAAAAAGCATCAGACATGACTAATGGACTAAAGAGATCTAAGTTGACTAAGACCAAAACAATTGATTAGTTGACTAATCTACTAAGAGGGAGCAGCCCTAAATGTTAAATTGTTTATTTATGTCAAGTTGAGCAATATAAATATAAAGATATTAGGGCTGCTCCCTCTTAGTTGATTAGTCGACTAATCGGTGGTTTTGGTCTTAGTCGACAAGATTTCTTTAGTCCATTAGTCATGTTTGATGCTGTTTTCATGCTGAATGACTTATTTCCAAGAAATGTACGAGCACATCTCTGGTAAACACAAGAATTAAAGTGGAGCTTTTGCAGAGAAACTCAGATTTACAGATCTGTCGATTTAAATCAACTAATCGATTAGTCGATACAATTGAACGAGTGTTAGTCGACTAAGAAGTTCTTCAATCGAGCACAGCCCTAATAGATATAGACGACCCAATAATAGGACGACCATCTAACTTGGCCTACTTTATTTGTCTAAAGAATATCCAAAAATAATTACGTCATAGTTTCTCCAAAGTTTAGTAGTTTCCAAAAGAACAAAATCTTTTTAAACCTGCAGCATGACAATACCGGCTCTCTGTCTGTCTAAAGATCAGGATTTTATTCTTATTAGAGACGCAGAACGCCACACAGCGACTAGTCATCATTGTAGCAAGCAAAAAACCTATCGTAAATATGAGATCAAGAGTAGAGTAGAGATCAACCGCTAACAAGGTCTAACATTACAGACAGACACAGACAGACAGAGACACACAGACAGACAAATAGACAGACACAGACAGAGACAGACAGAGACACAGACAGGCAGACAGAGACACAGACAGGCAGACCGACAGAGAAACAGACAGACAGAGACACAGACCGACAGAGACAGACAGGCAGACAGAGACACACAGAGACACAGACAGAAAAATAGACGGACACAGACAGAGACAGACAGACAGAGACACAGACAGGCAGACAGAGACACAGACAGGCAGACCGACAGAGAAACGGACAGACAGAGACACAGACCGACAGAGACACAGACAGGCAGACAGAGACACAGACAGGCAGAGACACAGACAGGCAGACAGAGACACACAGAGACACAAACCGACAAATACACAGACAGAGACACAGACAGAGACACAGACAGAGAGACACAGACCGACAGAAAAAGACAGACAGGCAGAGACACAGACAGACAGACAGACACAGACAGACAGACACAGACAGACCGACACAGAGACAGACAGAGACAGACAGACAGAGACACAGACAGACAGAGACACAGACAGGCAGACAGAGAAACAAAGACACACAGACAGAGACACAAACCGACTGAGACACAGACAGACACACAGACAGATAGACAGCTACATAGACAGACACACAGATAAACACCGACAGACAGACACACAGACAGACAGAGACAGACGCATGCACGCACAACGTTTTAGTGGGCGTTCCCAGTAATGCCGACCAAGTCTATAAAAGAACTAATTTAAACGATTAATCATTTAAACTCTGATAAGGAACCAGCCAAGTGCTTAGTAAACATTAAGTTAAAAGAGCCATAACGTTACACATTATCCAGCAGCAGTTGAAGCTGTGAATGATTAGTCGTTACCACTCCATCATCATCATTATTATTATTATTATTATTATTATTATTATTATTATTATTAAAAAAAACACTGATCAGCCAGTTTAACGTAGCAGCTACCAGCTGAAGGTGTGTCTGAGACAAACTAACAGACTGAACCGCGGCGGTTTGTCATTTAACTTTCAAATCAGCGGTGAGCCGAGCGAGAGACAAACACACAGAGATGTGTTGGTCCTGAGCGTCACAACAACAACAACAACAACAACAGGCTCCAATATTATTTTAATAAAACAAATGTGATCTGACCGGCCAAACAGCACAGGCTACTCTTCCTGAACGTTCAACAGTTCCTGCTGTAAAATAAAACTTACTGAACTTATTAAGCTCTTATTTCGGTTGACTGACTGTCGCTTATATTTCTTTCAAATAAATGTACACAGGGGCAGTGCAACCTGGGAATAAATGACACTTTTTTGTGTCTTATGACTCGTCTTATGTCTTCTGTCTTGTCCTCTTGTCATATGTCTGTCTAATGTCTTATGGCCTAATATATCGTCTTGTCTAATGTCTTCTTGCCTAATGTCTTATGTGTCTAATGTCTCATGTCTAATGTCTCATGTCTAATGTCTTCTTGTCTAATGTCTTCTTGTCTAATGTCTTCTTGTCTAATGTCTTCTTGTCTAATGTCTTGTGTCTAATGTCTTGTGTCTAATGTCTTGTGTCTAATGTCTTCTTGTCTGTCTTATTTCTTGTTTGTCTTCTTGTCTAATGTCTTATTTCTTGTCTTAGGTCTTCTTGTGTTAGGTCTTGTCTTATTCTTGTCTAATGTCTTCTTGTCTATGTCTTCTTGTCTAATGTCTTGTGTCTAATGTCTTGTGTCTAATGTCTTGTGTCTAATGTCTTCTTGTCTGTCTTATTTCTTGTTTGTCTTCTTGTCTAATGTCTTGTCTAAGGTTTTATTTCTTGTCTTAGGTCTTCTTGTCTTAGGTATTCTTGTGTTAGGTCTTCTTGTCTTATTCTTGTTTATGTCTTCTTGTCTGTCTTCTTGTCTTATGTCTAATGTCTTCTTGTCTAATGTCTTATGTATAATGTCTTATGTCTTCTTGTCTAATGTCTTCTTGTCTAATGTCTTGTGTCTAATGTCTTGTGTCTAATGTCTTGTGTCTAATGTCTTGTGTCTAATGTCTTGTGTCTAATGTCTTGTGTCTAATGTCTTCTTGTCTGTCTTATTTCTTGTTTGTCTTCTTGTCTAATGTCTTATTTCTTGTCTTAGGTCTTCTTGTCTTAGGTATTCTTGTGTTAGGTCTTGTCTTATTCTTGTCTAATGTCTTCTTGTCTATGTCTTCTTGTCTAATGTCTTGTGTCTAATGTCTTGTGTCTAATGTCTTGTGTCTAATGTCTTGTGTCTAATGTCTTATGTCTAATGTCTTGTGTCTAATGTCTTCTTGTCTGTCTTATTTCTTGTTTGTCTTCTTGTCTAATGTCTTGTCTAAGGTTTTATTTCTTGTCTTAGGTCTTCTTGTCTTAGGTATTCTTGTGTTAGGTCTTCTTGTCTTATTCTTGTTTATGTCTTCTTGTCTGTCTTCTTGTCTTATGTCTAATGTCTTGTGTCTAATGTCTTGTGTCTAATGTCTTCTTGTCTGTCTTATTTCTTGTTTGTCTTCTTGTCTAATGTCTTATTTCTTGTCTTATGTCTAATGTCTTCTTGTCTAATGTCTTATGTATAATGTCTAATGTCTTCTTGTCTAATGTCTTCTTGTCTAATGTCTTCTTGTCTAATGTCTTCTTGTCTAATGTCTTGTGTCTAATGTCTTCTTGTCTTAGGTCTTCTTGTCTTAGGTATTCTTGTGTTAGGAATTCTTGTCTTATTCTTGTTTATGTCTTCTTGTCTGTCTTCTTGTCTTATGTCTAATGTCTTCTTGTCTAATGTCTTATGTATAATGTCTTATGTCTTCTTGTCTAATGTCTTCTGTCTAATGTCTTCTTGTCTAATGTCTTCTTGTCTAATGTCTTCTTGTCTGTCTTATTTCTTGTTTGTCTTCTTGTCTAATGTCTTGTCTAATGTTTTATTTCTTGTCTTAGCCCAGATAGCAAAAAATATCCGCAGGGCTTCTTTTTGCCGCCGGCCCTAAGCGGTCGGCTATAGGTGCGTCCCGCTGGCGGGGATGAAACGTTTGCCGCCGAATACGTCACTCCCATTTCTTGCGAGATGCCGCCGGCGAACAGCTGGCGGGCCGACTGCTTCACTTTCTCTGGCGGTTGCCTCTGTCTAATGGACGGCGGCCGGCTGGTGGCAAGCCGCTTTGAAATACAAGTGTATCGACCAGCCATGTTGGTTTGGCATGTTGGGAGTTAGAGTGGAACTGACAGCGTTTTAACTAATTTTCACATTTGAAGAGATTATAAAATCATAATAGCCTATATGTGAATTACATCAAAGTTTTTTTGCTCCAAAGCCATAGGGTTTATAACAGATTCTTGACTGTTGATTCCATGATAAGGTATGGTTTAGGAAATGACATTTAAATTACTTTGAACATTATGATAAAACAGTATCACCATTTGTAGGAGAAATAAATTGACACACCCTCTAAACATGGATATATTAACTAAGAAATAGAAGAAATAAGTTCATATATTAAACCCTTGCTCCTATAACATACACATCAGTCTGCCAGAAATTCAGAAGAAGAGGAAGAAGAAACACCTCCTGCCCTCTCTACCCCCGTAGAAGAAGAACGCCCCCCCTCCCTCCCCCGCAGTTGTTGGAATTTTCTCACAACAGTCGTCGGAAATAACCGTCGCTTCGCGCTCGATCCGTTTTGGCCTGTGCTTCTTCGGTGAAACTTCATCGTGTATTCAAGGTAAGCGATTATTTTCACTGTTGATGTAACGTAAACTTTTCTGTGTCCATGTCCCCGTTGCTAGTTTAGCACCATTTGCTGAAATAAATGACCATGGCTTAGCTAATTGCTACGTTGAGAATAGCGTTAGCCGTGGTAGCTAATTCTGTGGTTGGCATGTAGCCACGGCTATCGCGACGCAAATAATTGACTAATGTTTACCAGCTGTGCCGTGCTTATCATATTATACAGTGCTCTACTGGTTGAAGTAGTGAGAGTTAGCTAAAGAAGCGGGTCAAGTCTTCGAATTGTTGCTAACCTCTAGCTATATTGCTATGTTTTCTCCAGGTTATTTTGAATGGACAGCTTTGTCGCTGATAAGCTAACTGAGTGGCGGCTGTCTGAGCTGACAGAGAATGTTAGAGGTGAGCATTTTACTCTTACTGCCCTGACATCATCTCTCTATACCTAGACATTTTTCTTTAATGGGGCTTGAATGTGTCGGTGGAAGATTTTGTGAAAGTCACAACTTCTTCGACAGTGGGGTATGCATATCCATATAACCCTTAAAGTTAATGATACTTGTGCCTTGAAAATTCAATGTCTCTGATATTTTCAGATTATCTTACTTCTGGAAATATTTAAATATCTGGAAATTTAAATCTGTAATGTCACTTGTTTGTTTATTTACTGAAAGTGTTTTTTTTTTTTACATTTACAGGCCATCCACAAACAAAAGAGGCCCTGGCGCTATCATTGGTTCAGACATTCCCTGAATGATGGATCAGAAATTGGCTGTGAGTATAATTATCTTGGTTCATATGGAATTTGATGCTAGATTTTTTTTTTTTACACACAAAGATGTGAATGCACTATAATAAGCAATGGTGTCTAATGAGATGAAGCGGTCATACGAGACATAATATAGTGTATGTGTACATGTATCATTTTCTTTAATTTTGCTTTTAACCCTTATTTCTCTTATCAGTACTTGATGTGTGTTATCTCTACTGCTAAACTTTGTAAAAGATTAAAAAGGTCCCTCTTAGATATGGAAAGTTCTGTCTTTTTTTCTTCCAGGAAATATGGTATTTATTTATTTATTTTATGTAGATTTCCAGAGACTCCAGAATGAAAACCAAGCTCTGAGGGAGGAGAACCACACCATGAGGGAAAGCAATGCACGAGCAGGTGAGAATATGCACTCTTTCTTAAATTTTACTTTTTTTGTGTGTAATTTAGGTTCAAAATTACCATATGCCTTTTCATTTTGTAGCTTCGGATGACAGCGGCTCACTTCAAGAGCAGGAGAAGCAAGTTGGGACAATGTTGAAGACGTTTGCTTGCACTTGGCAATCAGGTAAACTTGCAAACACCTGTGGTTGTTGGTTTAATTCCCACTGGGGCCACCTGTACATGTAGTAGACCTAGATATAAATGTCATAGTTTAGTAGTTGAGGGACCAGGACTGACTACTTTATCCTTTTATTCTGGGAACCCCTGTAGGTGCAGATCAGACCCCAATGCTGCGACGTCTTGGAGAGTTTGGCGATGTTGTGCGTAGCATGGACAACAAAATGGAAACTATCCAGCAACATTTCAGTGCCAATGTGTCTGTTGGAGAGCCACTGATGAGGCGGTCCAGGTTAACGTTACGAGTTACCTGAAAGGAGCATCTGACCGTGAAGGCGGAAAAAGGCGCCGCACAGCTGAGAGGGACCCACAGCCAACCCCTTAAACCTAGGCTGACTACTGACACCCCCTTATCACTGACAACTGGAACACTTTCTTTATCCTGCAGTCAGTAACATCAAGAAGCCAGAAGTGCCAGACTACACTCACCTAATCCACAATATTCTCTGTGGAAATTATTTTTTCTTCTTCTTTTTTTTTGTATTTCCCATGACCCTGCCTTGAGGGCAGCGCCTTTGATGGATATGGGATGGTGAGATTGTTTGTCCTTTATACAGGCGCACGAGGGATCACTGAAGATATGCCCATTTTGCGCTGCCTCATTCTGGAGATCCCGTAGTCAGGCTTGAAAGACTGATTATCATTACTTAGACTGTCCTGCAATTCTCAGCCCACTACCCCACGCAGACCCCAACCACTCCACACGTTCTGATTGGCTGTGTTCTCTACAGCCAGATTTCCTGCTTTGTATTTGTTCCCACTTGTTGTCATGTGTAAATTTAATGTCAAAATGTATATTACCTGGTATCCTGCACATTCTTTGATACCAAAGATCTCAATTACTTCCTATACAATTTGCTGCTTATTTTATTGTTACAGTGCTTAACTATTCTATTTATAAATATAGCTTGTAAATCCTAGATTATACCTCTAATACTTGATATCTGCTCATTATCTATTCTGGTACCAAATATTTTACTTAACGTAACTTTAGTATTGGCTTATTTCATTCCGTCAGTGCTTAACAATGGTATTATAGTTTGTAAATCCTATTTCATACCTGTTACTTGATATTGCACATTAACTAGTACCAACATTCTACTTTCATTCCATCAGTGTGCTTAACTGTTATTCTATTAAAAATAGCTTGGAAATCCTATTTCACCAAATATTCTACTTACTCTGTTGTTAACATTTGCTTTTTTCGTTTTGTCACAGTGCTTAACTTTTATTCTGTTGTTAAATAGAACTTGTAAATCCTTGTGTCACAAGTCAGCATTGTCGTTATAATGGTCTGTTCTACTACTGTTTTTACCTCAGTATGTATGTGTAAATATATATGTGTGTGTGTGTGTGTATTTAAGTGATCTGACACGTCTTGTTTCAATGACAGTTACTGTACTTTGAAATGTGGAATTAAAACGCCAAATGGAAATTCGTCTGGTTTGATCAATCATTATTCTTGATAAACTGCATGCTATAAATATTAAATATAAATGAATATATATATACACACAATAACCGGCGGCAGATCGCTCGATAATAGCGTTTGCCTCCGACGGGCCGCAGAATGGCCACCTTTGGTATAACGGCGGCGGAACGGCGGTTGACCCGCGGGCCGGCCTCGGAACGAAGGCGGTAGGAAGGCGGCTGCTGCTTTTAAAAAGCGGCAGCCGCTGGCGGTGCGCCGGCCAACGTGTTTGCGATTACGCCATTCTGACGCTTCTACTGCCTCTGGAGCACCGCCGGTGGTCCGCCGACTCATTGCTATCTGGGAGGTCTTCTTGTCTTAGGTATTCTTGTCTAATGTCTTCTTGTCTAATGTCTTGTGTCTTCTTGTCTAATGTCTTCTTGTCTAATGTCTTATGTCTTCTTGTCTAATGTCTTCTTGTCTAATGTCTTCTTGTCTAATGTCTTGTGTCTTCTTGTCTTATGTCTTCTTGTCTAATGTCTTCTTGTCTAATGTCTTCTTGTCTAATGTCTTCTTGTCTAATGTCTTGTGTCTTCTTGTCTAATGTCTTCTTGTCTAATGTCTTCTTGTCTAATGTCTAATGTCTTGTGTCTAATGTCTTGTGTCTAATGTCTTGTGTCTAATGTCTTCTTGTCTGTCTTATTTCTTGTTTGTCTTCTTGTCTAATGTCTTGTCTAATGTTTTATTTCTTGTCTTAGGTCTTCTTGTCTAATGTCTTATTGTCTAATGTCTTCTTGTCTAATGTCTTCTTGTCTAATGTCTTCTTGTCTAATGTCTTCTTGTCTAATGTCTTCTTGTTCATGTCTTCTTGTCTAATGTCTAATGTCATGTCTTCTTGTCTAATGTCTTCTTGTCTAATGTCTTCTTGTTCATGTCTTCTTGTCTAATGTCTAATGTCTTACATCTTCTTGTCTAATGTCTTCTTGTCTAATGTCTTCTTGTTCATGTCTTCTTGTCTAATGTCTTCTTGTCTAATGTCTTCTTGTCTAATGTCTAATGTCTTCTTGTCTAATGTTTTACATCTTCTTGTCTAATGTCTTCTTGTTCATGTCTTCTTGTCTAATGTCTTATGTCTTCTTGTCTTATTTCGGTTGACTGACTGTTGCTTATATTTCTTTCATATAAATGGACACAGGGGCAGTGCAACCTGGGAATAAATGACACTTTTTTGTGCTAGAAAATCTCAACATGAAATCACTGAACTGAGGAATTAAATCTTCTGGAGATGAAATAGTTTTGCTGATCAGTTCTGAGATGGTTTCCACAAATTAGAATATATATTTGTATTCTTTTTTCTAACTACTACTACTAGTTAAACAGTTGAAGAGAAAACAGTGAAATGTCAGTAAATTAATGAAATGCTTATTAAGCATCTCTGATCCTTGTAAAGGCAGTCGATGGTCCTAATGTTGCTACCTGTAAACTGGTTGACTGGCGGCTGTGGGAAAGGGTTCTGATTGGCCGGCTGTCCCGGCTGGTCCTGGTACTGTGGAGGCGGTCGGGTCAGGTGTCTCTGCAGCTGCTGGTCCTGCTGCCGCTGCTTCTCCTGCACAAATACAGACAGACAGGTACAGAGAAACAGACAGGTACAGACAGACCGATACAGAGAGACAGACACAGAGAGAGACAGATACAGAGAGAGACAGATACAGAGAGAGATACAGACAGAGAGATACAGAGAGACAGACAGAGAGATACAGAGAGACAGACAGATACACAGAGACAGACAAAGAGATACAGAGAGACAGACAGAGAGATACAGAGAGACAGACAGAGAGATACAGAGAGACAGACAAAGAGATACAGAGAGACAGACAGAGAGATACAGAGAGACAGACAGATACAGAGAGACAGACAGAGAGATACAGAGAGACAGACAGAGATACAGAGAGACAGACAGATACAGAGAGACAGACAGAGAGATACAGAGAGACAGACAGATACAGAGAGAGACAGACACAGAGAGACAGAGACAGATACAGAGAGACAGACAGACAGACAGACAGACATACAGATATAAAGAGACAGACAGATACAGAGAGACAGACACAGAGAGACAGAGACAGACAGATACAGAGACAGACAGACAGGTACACAGAGACAGGTACAGAGAGACAGGTACAGAGAGAGAGACAGGTACAGAGAGACAAACAGATAAAGAGAGAGACAGACACCGAGAGACAGACATATAGACAGATACAGAGAAAACAGGTACAGAGAGACAGACAGATACAGAGACAGACAGATAGACAGATACAGAGAGACAGACAGAGACAGAGAGCGACAGATATAGAGAGACAGACACAGAGAGACAGACAGATACAGAAAGACAGACAGACACAGAGACAGACAGATACAGACAGATATAGAGACAGACACAGAGAGACAGACAGACAGAGAGACAGACAGATACAGAGAGACAGATACAAAGAGACAGACAGAGATACAGAGAGACAGACAGATACAGAGAGACAGACAGATACAGAGAGACAGACCGACAGATACAGAAAGACAGACAGACAGAGAGCGACAGATACAGACAGATACAGAGACAGACAGACACAGAGAGACAGACAGATACAGAGAGACAAATACAAAGAGACAGACACAGAGATACAGAGAGACAGACAGATACAGAGAGACAAATACAAAGAGACAGACACAGAGATACAGAGAGACAGACAGATACAGAGAGACAGATACAAACAGACAGATACAGACAGACAGATACAGAGAGACAGACAGATACAGAGAGACAGACAGATACAGAGAGACAGACAGACAGATACAGAGAGACAGATACAAACAGACAGATACAGACAGACAGATACAGAGAGACAGATACAGAGAGACAGACAGACAGAGAGAGCGACAGATACAGACAGATACAGACAGACAGATACAGACAGACAGATACAGAGAGACAGACAGACAGAGAGCGACAGATACAGACAGCGACAGATACAGACAGATACAGACAGACAGATACAGACAGACAGATACAGAGAGACAGACACAGAGAGCAGACAGATACAGACAGCGACAGATACAGACAGATACAGACAGATACAGAGAGACAGATACAAACAGACAGACATCCTCATCAGTCTTTTCATCTAGAAACAACATTAATACTTCAACATGTCTGCTAGACAATAAAAGAAGAATATATATAGATATAGAGCGAGAGAGAGAGAGAGAGAGACTATTATAATGAGCTTCTAATCAAAAAGATATTTAATCAGTAACTCGTTTCCTCTTCAACTCGGACCTTTCCCCCCCAATGTTTTGTGTCTGACTGGCTGACAGGAACAACACATGTAGAAAGTCTGTGTGTGAATGGGTGCCACCACCCCTCCTGTAATCAAACAGCTCCCTCTAGTGTTTAAAATCAGCGCTTACAGGTTGGTGACTCAACACCACTGCAGGTTTTAACATTAAACTTCTAGCCATGAATAAAAAACAGCTCAAGCTGTATCACTATCACGGACTAATGTCATTTATCGTTGGATTCACTTTGATTTCTATGTAACAAGGTTGATGCATAACTGATTCTTTAGTTCAGTGTCATGCACACAAAGTGCCATAAATACAATTATAGGTTATTTATTTTAAAGCTCATTCTTACAACAAAGTATTCTCGTCCTCGGGTCAAATTAGACCCGTTTACAAAAACTTTCTATATCAGAACTAGGACAAAAGAACGTTGGAAAAAGTGACAAATGTTGGGAAAAGCTCCAAAAACTAAGAAAAAAAATTAAATAAATAAAAAAATCGAAAAGTGAAAAAAAAAAATCATCAAAACATCGGCAAACGTGATACAATTTTTTTTTACAAAAAGTGATACAAAAATATGAAAAAAGTGAGAGAAAAATACATAGGAAAAAAGGACAAAAAACGTGTAAAAAAATTGACAAAAACAAAAAAAACTGACAAAAAAATGGGAAAAAATGTAAAACGTCAGAAAAAAAAGGACAAAAAAAAACTTGTTAAAAATTGGACAAAAACATAATAATAAAAAAAAACGCTAAAAAAGGTGACCATAAAAATTGGAAGAAAAAAATAAAGGATACAAAAATATTGAGAAAAAGTGTAGAAAAAGATTTCAACCCAGAAAAACACAATGTTGCATGTAAACAGGTAGACAACACAAGGGTTAAGCTTGGCAAATAAAATTGACTATATAAAAAGTTTGTTTCTTGAAGCAGAACTTTTATATTAATAATGTAAGTGAGAGAACTCTCCTTTGTACGGAAGAGCATAATCCCAGTTTATCTTGTTGATTTGTGTGTATTTGGATCGAGATCAAGCCCAGGAAGCTGAGTGGCTTTCTCTGACGGGTAAATTGACTCTGTGTCCTCATATTACGGTTATCTCACCACCGAGCATCTCTCTCTCACTCTCTCTGCTTGTGAAACCCAGTTTCCCGAAGAAACTGAAAATAATGAGCCCTGATCATTTAATACCAATAATATTAATATACTGACTGACTTTTTTTTATTAAGATACTGACTCACTTTTTAAACAGAATTTTTTTTCCTCTCTCTCTCCTTATATTATGGTCCCCTAATACTGTATCTGAAGTCTCTTTTATATAGACCTTAGTGGTCCTCTAATACTGTATCTGAAGTCTCTTTTATATAGACCTTAGTGGTCCCTCTAATACTGTATCTGAAGTCTCTTTTATATAGACCTTAGTGGTCCCCTAATACTGTATCTGAAGTCTCTTTTATATAGACCTTAGTGGTCCCCTAATACTGTATCTGAAGTCTCTTTATATAGACCTTAGTGGTCCCCTAATACTGTATCTGAAGTCTCTTTTATATAGACCTTAGTGGTCCCCTAATACTGTATCTGAAGTCTCTTTTATATAGACCTTAGTGGTCCCCTAATACTGTATCTGAAGTCTCTTTTATTTAGACCTTAGTGGTCCCCTAATACTGTATCTGAAGTCTCTTTTATATAGACCTTAGTGGTCCCCTAATACTGTATCTGAAGTCTCTTTTATATATACCTTAGTGGTCCCCTAATACTGTATCTGAAGTCTCTTTTATATAGACCTTAGTGGTCCCCTAATACTGTATCTGAAGTCTCTTTTATTTAGACCTTAGTGGTCCCCTAATACTGTATCTGAAGTCTCTTTTATATAGACCTTAGTGGTCCCCTAATACTGTATCTGAAGTCTCTTTTATATATACCTTAGTGGTCCCCTAATACTGTATCTGAAGTCTCTTTTATATAGACCTTAGTGGTCCCCCTAATACTGTATCTGAAGTCTCTTTTATATAGACCTTAGTGGTCCCCCTAATACTGTATCTGAAGTCTCTTTTATATAGACCTTAGTGGTCCCCTAATACTGTATCTGAAGTCTCTTTTATATAGAC
>CM046796.1:2056466-2061466 GCA_025617405.1 Perca schrenkii
TATTTCACCCTCACAAATAGGTAATTGGCACTATAGTGGTTATGACCATATTATTGACTATGTAACTACATGGAAACGGACCAAATTATGTTTATGCCCTGTACAGTAAAATAGTGTTTTAGACTGCTAGCTGTAGTCTCGCGCTGAAGTCCCGTGGGAATTCAGCTGTAGCGTGAAAAAGGTAAATAACACACTGCAGGTTGGAGGAGCGTAGGGTGTGAAAAGTGACGATCGGAGGTGTTCACAAGGGAAGAAGCTTAGAGTAACGTAACTATGGAGAATACAGAAGATATTGAACACATCGAAGAGGCTTTTGAGTTTTTGGTTATGGTCATAACCACTACAGTGCTCAATTACCTATTTGTGAGGGTGAAATAAAATACAATTTTTCGCCGCGAAGGCTTGAACGGTCTTCTGGAAGACCTCCACCCGACCAGCGGGCGCTTGTTGGTTTGTTATCGGCCTCAGCAGGCGATGGGGGCGGCTATAGGAAGTAGAAGGCTGCCGGTCCGGGCTGCTAGCCTGGCTAAGGAAACTACCACACAATTCACCACTGCAGAGACTCATATTCACCAACGACAGCACAAAAATGGATATATATGCTACAAATACACATGGAACTGCTGCGTGATGATTATTACCGGAGCCTGGCTGAACACTCTCACTCATCCCAGACGGCAGCTAGCAGCTAAGAGGGTAGGTGAGTTTAAACAACGGCTAAGTTGGTAAATGCATCTTGTTGTCATGTAAGGTCCCTGTTCATGTTGCACAGACATTTTAATTGCATTTTGTGTCTGTTAAGAGGCACAAAGGCACTCTTTATCTTATGCCCCCATAACTGTCGTTAGCTGAGTGGGAGCTCTCGGCATTAGCTGCAGCAGCTCCGTGTTGCTAGCACCGATTCAGCTCGTTTTTTTTGCCATCGGCAGTACTCATATACATATAGCAATCAAGATTAACGGAAAAATTGCCCGGAGTTCTCCTTTAAACATCCAAATTATTTATACTGGATTTGTATGAATCGATTTGACCTACCAATGCGCTTTGAGTGTCTATGATAAAGCGCTATATAAATGTATAGGGCTGCCACCTCTTAGTCGATTAGTCGACTAATCGGTAGTTTTGGTCTTAGTCGACTAAGATTTCTTTAGTCCATTAGTCATTTTTTTATGCTTATTCATGCTTAATTACTTATTTCCAAGAAACTTCTGAGCACATTTATGGTAAACACAAGATTTAAAGTGGTGCTTTTGCAGGATTAATTGTGGAGAAACTCAGTTTTACAGATGGTTAATTAACTACATTTATATTGTGCTTTTCTAGTCTTAACCACCTCTCAAAGAGCACAGCTCTGTCAATTAAATCAACTAATCCATTAGTCGACTAAATCCTATAAGTGTTAGTCCACTAAGAAGTTCTTTAGTCGAGGACAGCCCTATAAATGTAATAAAATAAACTCGATTTTTAAATCAAATCGATTTTTTTTCCCCAGCCCTGGTGTGTAGCGAGAGGTGCGTTTCTTACCTGCGTGTGCGGTATGTGTTGACGAAAGTTCATGCTGTTCTTCTGTTTGATCTGCTGCTGCTGTCGGAGCAGCGACAGCAGCGCTGCCTTGTTCTGGCTCTGTGTGTTGGGGAGCCGTGGGGGCCCCGGGGCCGCCTCAAAGTGCGACAAAGGTTTGGTGTTGTTGTAGTTCAGCATGGCGGCCGAGGCCTGAGCGCCTCCTTGTGCCGGAGGGTGGCTGAGCTGCGGCCCCGATGCCGGGTGACCCATTATGTTGGGGTGCCCGGGGGGCCCCGGCATGTAGCCGCTTTGGGCCCCCGCTTTGGGAGAGCCTTTGTTGGGCTGCCCGGGCATCAGCAGCTGCTTCTGCCCATTTGGGTTGAAGTCCTGCGGGTACAGAGAAGGGCTCGTGGGCTTGTCCATACCAAACGCGCCCCCTAGTGGGCTCTGAGAGGCGTTGGCCATCTGGGGCCAAGGCGGGGGGTGCGCATGGGGCCCCTGAGTGTGGAACTTGGCCCCCGGCTGTGGCTGCTTGTGCTGCATTTGTCCGTGGAGGTGCTGCGCTCTCTGCTGCTGCGCGGCCAGCTGTTGCAGCTGCTGTGCGGGAGACAGGTCTTTGGGCACCGGGGGCCCCGTAGGGAGAAGGTGGTTTGGGGGAGGCTGGAGCTGCCTGGGTGGTGGTGGGGGGGGTGCAGGGGAGGAGGCGGAGGAGGACGCAACGGGGGAGCTGGTGGGGTGAGGAGGAGGCCCCGAGGACGTGGATCTCACGTGGGGGGAGCCGGTGCGAGAGTCCTGCTCAAAAGCCACGGAAGCCGGAGAGAACTCGGTCTTAACGCTGGCGAGATCTGGAGGAAGCAGAGCCTGGGACGCCGAGCCCGGGCCTCCCGCTAGGGCTGCTCCATTATGGGAAGAAAAAGAAAAACAAAAAGAATATATATATATATATATATTAAAAAAATCACGATTATTTCGGTCAATATTGAAAGTAGGAGGGCCACCTCTTAGTCGACTAATTGGTCGTTTTGGTCTCAGTCGACTAAGATGTCTTTTATTCTTATTCATGCTTAATTATTTATTTCAGGAAACTTCTGAGCACATTTATGGTAAACACAAGATTTAAAGTGGTGCTTTTGCAGGATTAATTGTGGAGGAACTCAGTTTTACAGATGGTTAATTAACTACATTTATATTGTGCTTTTCTAGTCTTAACCACCTCTCAAAGAGCACAGCTCTGTCAATTAAATCAACTAATCCATTAGTCGACTAAATCCTATAAGTGTTAGTCGACTAAGAAGTTCTTAAGTCGAGGACAGCCCTAGTTGAAAGCAAGATAATTTAACACGATTAGCTGTTGACTTCTGGAAAGATGTTGCAATTATTGAACTGAAAAAAACAGTGGAAAAAGTTAAATAGGCCAAAAAATAACACCTTTTTTACCTTAATACACCTTAATACTTATCCTATTCAAAAAAGGAACACGCTGACTTATTGGGAATTTACTAGGGCTGTCCTCGACTAAAGAACTTCTTAGTGGACTAACACTTATAGGATTTAGTCGACTAATGGATTAGTTGATTTAATTGACAGAGCTGTGCTCTTTGAGAGGTGGTTAAGACTAGAAAAGCACAATATAAATGTAGTTAATTAACCATCTGTAAAACTGAGTTTCTCCACAATTAATCCTGCAAAAGCACCACTTTAAATCTTGTGTTTACCATAAATGTGCTCAGAAGTTTCTAGGAAATAAGTAATTAAGCATGACTAAGCATAAAAAAATGACTAATGGACTAAAGAAATCTTAGTCGAATAAGACCAAAACTACCGATTAGTCGAGTAATTAACTAAGAGGTGGCAGCCCTATAGCTAAAAAAATATATATATATATATATATATATATATATATATATATATATATATATATATATATATATATATATATATATATATATAAATCACGGTTATTTCGGTCAATATTGAAAGCAAGATAATTTAACATGATTAGTTGTTGACTTCTGGAAAGATGTTGCAATTAGAGATGTTACGATACAGATACCGGTATCGGCTCCGATACTGCCTAAAACAAAAAAGTGTGAAATAACTGAAAACATGTCTTATATTTTAGATTCTTCAAAGTAGCCACTAGGGCTGGGCGATAAATCGATTTTATCGATTAACTCGAATGTGTAGTCAACGTGGATTTTTTTAAATGAAAAATCGATTTTCTCCTTAACATCCGCTGATGTTAAGGAGGCTGAGAGTCACCTATTCTCGGTCACTGAACCACCAGCTACCGCTGACCTGAAGGAGCACCCTGCGGGGCACCAGAGCGGGTGTTGAGAAACTCTTTTGCGGCTCAACACGTCTACTAAATGCCGCTGATACGACCGAGCTGTGACGGAGGTCTGTAGCGGCTTAAACAACTTGCAATCGCCGCTCTGTAGCACGGAGCTCCGCTTCGACGTTTGTTTTTATTGCTACGGAGGAGCTTGCTACAGGTATGCTACATTCAAGACACCATCATGGGATGTTAAGGTACGTTACTCAGCTACAGGTGAAAATAGGGGCAAGGTTGCGCAATAATGTTAAAATTATTTGAACTTTTAGCGAGGAATGAGAAGTGAATTACCTGTATGTGTGAAAACAGCTTTATCTCACGCATCCGTTTTGTTGTTGTTGAATATATATCCCCCCCCCCCAAAAAACAACACTCAAACCAATTTATATTTCCACAAAATTGGCATGAATAATCATAATGATATACTTGCCCCGTGTGTGTGTGTGTGTATGAGTCAAAACAAAATAAAACTTGTTTGGAACAATTTCTTTGTCATCTGCAGATTGATTTTAAGTAGAAGGAGAAAAAAAATCGATTTAAATCTTAAATCTGATTTTTTTTGAAAAAATCGGGGATTTTATTTTTAGGCCATATCGCCCAGCCCTAGTAGTCACCCTTTGCTTTTTTTTTATTAATAAGGGAAATAATTCCACTAATGAACCCTGACAAAGCACACCTGTGAAGGTAAAACCATTTCAGGTGACTACCTCATGAAGCTCATTGAGAGAACACCAAGGGTTTGCAGAGTTATCAAAAAAAGCAAAGGGAGGCTACTTTGAAGAATCTAAAATATAAGACATGTTTTCAGTTATTTCACACTTTTTTGTTAAGTACATAATTCCATATGTGTTCATTCATAGTTTTGATGCCTTCAGTGAGAATCTACAAAAAAAAACCAACTAATTACCTCCAGGTGTGGGCGCCAGCTCCAGCGGGTCTTTGCGGTCCTCGAAGCCGTCGTTGAGGATGTCCTGGATGTCCTCGTAGACCACGGAGCAGTTGAGCTCCTCCATGAGCTCGGTCCACTCCTGCTCGTTGAGGTTGAGGTCGGGGAAGAGGCTGTTGTTGCCCCCGGCGCCCGATGGCGGCATGATGGGCAGGATGTCGTCGGGGGGCTCCTGCTTCATCTCCTTGCGATGGAAGTCCGATGGCGGCTCTCTGC
>CM046796.1:2066466-2116466 GCA_025617405.1 Perca schrenkii
GTAGGGATCCTTTCCATCATGTTGTCAGACACTTAGAGTATTAATCTGAGTCTGTCAGTGGCAACAACAGAACTTTTGTGAAGGTAAATACATGCTGAACAATTCCTGTTAACTTACATTGTAGTTTGTTGTATTGTAGCTGATCTCGCTTAATACTGGACCAAAGTCAAAGATTGTTGTTCCCATCAGTCACTTATAGACACAAACACATAGGAACATAGGGTCCAGGGTGGAAAAGAAATCAGTAGTTACCCATTAAGTAAAAAACTTCCAAACATAAATAAAAGGAATAATAGCTACCCTGCTGCGTCTGTAACAGGATGTTACCGTGAAAGAGACAACGTGTCCTCAAGATAACCAACGAGATGAGTAAGCGTTAACGATTAAAGACCGAGAGCTGACCGGAGCATCCATACACTACATGTTTATCTAAGGAGGGTGAGAAAGACTAGCTGAAAAGGTTTCCGCCTCTCATAGCAGAGCGGCATCAGTGTGGAGAAAGGTGACGTCTGCCCCAAAATATGCTGAGAATTTCCTGATGAGCTCGGCCGGTGCCAGAATGGCAACATCAAAACACGCGGATAGACCGAGTCAGGCCGGTCCCATCTAAACTCTGACCACTGTCCACTGAGTTATGAAACTAAAGGATTTGTTTTATTATTAAATAATAGCGGGTAATGTTCAGGGCTAATTTAATCATTTAAAAATTGGAGTAAACTGAGATGTGTTTCTATTGTTTGTGGTAGAATTATGGAACAATGCCAATGTACAGTACAGGCCAAAAGTTTGGACACACCTTCTCATTCAATGTGTTTCCTTTTTATTTTCATGACTATTTACATTGTAGATTCTCACTGAAGGCATCAAAACTATGAATGAACACATATGGAATTATGTACTTAACAAAAAAGTGTGAAATAACTGAAAACATGTCTTATATTTTAGATTCTTCAAAGTAGCCACCCTTTGCTTTTTTATTAATAAGGGAAATAATTCCACTAATGAACCCTGACAAAGCACACCTGTGAAGGTAAAACCATTTCAGGTGACTACCTCATGAAGCTCATTGAGAGAACACCAAGGGTTTGCAGAGTTATCAAAACTCTGGTTGATTTTTCCCAGTTTTGTCATTTTTTTTCCTCCAAATTTTGTCACTTTTTTGGTGTTTTTGTCAATTTCTTTTACACATTTTTTGTTGCTTTTTCCACAATGTTTTTTGGTCACTTATTTAAACAACTTTTTGTCACCTTTGGCGATGTTTTTGATGTTTTTTGTCACTTTTTTCAGCGTTTAAAAAAAATATTTGTTTAGCTTTTTCCAAAATTTGTCACTTTTTCAACAACGTTCTTTTGTTCTGATATAGAAAGTTTTTGTAAACAGGATGGTTAAAACTAAAGAACAAGCTTCTTTTTTTTTGCGGTTCTTAATTTTTTGAGTATACTTAATTTCACGACATTCTTTGCGATCGGATTTTTCTCACAACTGTGATGACTCCACTTTTTGGCGTTTTATTATTATTATATTTTTGTCAAGTTTTTTTTGTCACTTTTTCTGTCGTTTTTTTCTCACTTTTTTCAGCGTTTTTGTAGATTTTTTTCCCCAATTTTGTCACTTTTTCCTCAAATATTTCTCACTTTTTTGGTGTTTGTCAATTTTTTAACACATTTTTTGTTAAGAAAGTTTTTTTAAACAGGTCAACAGGTTTGACACGTGGACAACAGGAGGCATAAAACTAAATAACAAGCTTATTTTGGCGTTCATAATTTCTTGAGTATACTTCATTTTCTCAATTTCAGACAGACACTCTTAGCGATCTGATATTTTTCCCCCATAACTGTGCTGACTCCTACTTGTTTATTCTTAGGATTTAACTTTTCAATTCCAAGAAAAGCAGTAGCAACATTTTCCGCCCCCGGTAGTAGATGCGGGCGGTGCCTCTGGGTCTTTGCTTTGTTTGTGTTTGGATTCAGGTGATTAAGGTGATCTCCCCCCCCCCCCGAGGGAACGATGAAGCAAAGGGAGGAGAAACTGTTCGGCTCAATGTTTCAACACATCATGAGGGCGACTGTCGACACAAACGCATGATCAGAACTGACTCAAAGTTTCGACCACAAGTTAAAAAAAAATACAGAAAATACTTTGGAGAAAGAACAATGGCGTAGAAGTAAGAACAAGGGATTTATTGGCTTCAAAATGTCTCTGTTTTAGGAGGCTTGGGAAATGCCGTAGTAGTGCTGACGTGAGGCGTAGTAAATGTAGGAAAAATAAACTGTAATTCCACGTGGTCAACACGGACAAATAAATTATTTACAATTTATTTAACCCTCCTGTTGTTCTCGGGTCAAACTGACCCGTTTACACAAACGTTTTATAATCAGAACTACGACAAAAGAACGTTGAAAAAAGTGACAAATGTTGGAAAAAGCTACAAAAACACAGGAAAATTAAATAGACAAAACACAAAAAACACACACACATAGTAAAAAGTGACCATTGAAATTGGAAAAAGTGACCAAAATACCATCAAAAACACGGCCAAAGGTGACAAAAACTTGTTAAAAAAAAGTCACAAATTGGAAAAAGTGGGGAAAAAAAACACATAGCAAAAAAGTGAAGAAAAATAAAATAAAAAAGAATAAAAAAAGAAAAAAAAAGAAAAAAAGAAATTGACAAAATAATGTGAATAAAATTGACAAAACTGTTGAGAAAAGTGTAGAAAAAGAACAAAATGTTGAAATTTCCACCCCGAAAAATTGACGGGAGGACAACACAAGGGTTGAAAAATGAATGATCTGTGTCCACTGGAACACAATGATTATTAATTTAAAAAACAAGTTTATTTAAAACTATTCTACTTATCAAACAGATGGAATAATAAATAAAAGGCCTGTCTCTAACACAAGCCCGTTACCTTCTGCAGGTCAGATAACAACAAAGGCCTCGGCTCTCAATTTCTTTTTCAATTTGCGGCATTTGTTTTTTAAACAATAAAACGTCAACATGAACTCTGGGAAACTGGGATATTTTATAGACTTAACATTTAATTAATTAATTGAGGAAATAAGGTGTAAAAGCCGAAGTGATTGTCATGCAAACGAAGAGGACTGGGAACCAAAATCCAGAAAGAAGAGAGCAGCGAGTCATTATCACCGCTACAACCACTAGAATCTCACTCTACAAAACAGCATTAATTAAGATTATTAGTGTAGGCTAACGGTGCAGAAATACCGGCTGCCTGTGCGCTGTGATTAGGGCTGGGAGATATGGACCAAAAGTCATATCCCGATATATTTAGGCTGAATATCGATGTACAGTACAGGCCAAAGGTTTGGACACTAGGGCTGTCCTCGACTAAAGAACTCCTTAGTGGACTAACTCTTATAGGATTTAGTCGACTAATGGATTAGTTGATTTAATTGACAGAGCTGTGCTCTTTGAGAGGTGGTTAAGACTAGAAAAGCACAATATAAATGTAGTTAATTAACCATCTGTAAAACTGAGTTTCTCCACAATTAATCCTGCAAAAGCACCACTTTAAATCTTGTGTTTACCATAAATGTGCTCAGAAGTTTCTTGGAAATAAATAATTAAGCATGAATAAGCATAAAAAATGACTAATGGACTAAAGAAATTCGACTAAGAGGTGGCAGCCCTAATGGAAAGTATGTTGTTTTGTGCCATTGCACCATTTTTAAGTAGGTATACGGAAATCCTGGAGCTTTCTTAGTGGGTATACTGCGTAAACCTGCGCATCACGTAGACTACAGCGCTGGTCATTAACCATCTAAAGCCGCAACATACACAGTAACTTTGGGAATGTGTGACTAGGCATTCATTATGCAGGACAAAGCCAAGGTGATTCTGTCCAGGAGACACTAAAAAGGACTTTGTTGTGGCTAAAACAACCAAGTCTGCATATTTAGCATGACAGTGATAAAATAAAAAAGGCTTCTAAATATCTTCAGAGTGACTCATGCTGAAAGTTTTCTCTCTCGCTTTGCCACAAAAATCCCAAATATCTAAAATATCTGAGTCAGTTTGATTGCATTCTTACAGCTTGAATGTTTTCTTTCTGCAGGTTTCTATTCTTCGCTTTATGCTCGTAAACACACTCAGACCACAATGTTTGACGGCTGATTTTACAAGTTGATTTAAATCACAGATAAATCAGTAGCAGTGTACATTTACATCGCTACGTTTTGATTTAAAAAAAGGAATATCTTCTGCTTTCCCCCTCTCATTATTTATGCATATTCTGCTCTGGCTTTTCCAACGTTTTAGACTCTGATGTGGAAACAGTTACGGTCCAAAATGATGAGGAAAAAGAGATGCAAAACTGCCACAAAGAGACACGACTACAAAGAGACGAGGGCTGCGAGATATGAGGAAAATGTGCGATAAAGTTGTTCAATATCTTGATAACGATAGAACTTTGCGATAAATAAACCGATATTAAAGTGTTCTCAGTTTCTGCTGCTTTCAGTATTCTGATAAAATACAACAAAATTCTCGTTGAGTTTAAAACTAATGAAAAAGGAAATCATCTCCAACTTTCTTTAATTGAACAAATTGAATAAAAAAAAGGCAGCACTTAAAACAGAATGACCGCTACATTTTAAAGTGAAGTTTTCTGCTGATATTTTCATTCAATTTACACAAAATAATCTCCGAGTGTCTTTCCCGATATGTCGCAGCCTTTCGCGATGTATTTATTGCGCCGGTTGATATCGCGATGACGATTAAAAAAAAAACAAAAAAACGTTATATCGTGCAGCTCTAAAAAGAGACGCACGCAACAACCACAATAAGACTAGGGCTCGACTAAAGAACTTCTTAGTGAACTAACACTTATAGGATTTAGTCGACTAATGGATTAGTTGATTTAATTGACAGAGCTGTGCTCTTTGAGAGGTGGTTAAGACTAGAAAAGAACAATATAAATGTAGTTAATTAACCATCTGTAAAACTGAGTTTCTCCACAATTAATCCTGCAAAAGCACCACTTTAAATCTTGTGTTTACCATAAATGTGCTCAGAAGTTTCTTGGAAATGAGTAATTAAGCATGAATAAGCATAAAAAATGACTAATGGACTAAAGAAATCTTAGTCGACTAAGACCAAAACAAGTGATTAGTCGACTAATCCACTAAAAGGTGGCAGCCCTAAATAAGACACATCACGTCTAGGGAAAGTTACATTCGTTTTCTATTGAAAAACATAACATTTTCTTGAGAAAGTGTTACCTATACCCGTGTTTCTCAAATGGGGGTACGTGTACTCCTAGGGGTACTCTGGAGGGCTGCAGGGGGTACGTGAGATATTTAACTAAATGTTTAATAGTTACGAGGCTGTTGTCCAGAACATTGTTCCTCTTTAGCTAGAATTTTTTTGTGACATGTGTGACACAAATGTGACATTTGTGTCTCCTTCTTTGGCCCTAATCTCGCCTTTCTTTCTTCTAGTGCAGGGGTGTCAAACTCAATTTCCCAGAGGGCCACGCTGGAAAATAAGAATCACATCAAGGGCCAGCCATGTGACATATGTGTTTATTTAATCGAAAAAGTAAAATATCTTTGACTGTATTATTGCACGTGTCATATAGTCTTCTCACTCACAGTTTGGTCCACATAAAGTCCTAAAGAAGTCAGGAAAAAGTTCCTCAGTCATCATAGGAAAAGAGGCGCCTAAACACGTCGGAAAATGTGAAAATAATGTCAGAAAAAGTGACAAAAATGTCGAAAAAAGTGACAAAAATGTCGGAAAAAGTGACAAAAATGTCGGAAAAAGTAACAAAAATGTCAGAAAAAGTGACAAAAATGTCGGAAAAGGTGACAAAACTGTCGGAAAAGGTGAAAAAACTGTCGGAAAAGGTGACAAAACTGTCAGAATTTAGTTGGGCCAAAATGTATTGTGAAGCTAAATAGATATGCGGGCCGGATCATAATCTGCGAGGGGCCGGATTTGGCCCGCGGGCCTTGAGTTTGACACGTGTTCTAGTGCTTCTACTTTTTACAAGTTTCTCACTTTTTTCTTCTTATGTCACTGTTTTCGATACTATTCGACCTATTCTTGCCTTCCTTTCTTCTACCATCTTTTTCCAAGTTTTGTCTCTTTTTTTCATCAGCATTTAAATGTGTTTTTCAGTTCCAAGGCTGTTGTTTAGTAAATCTATCTCTGACAGCGCTGTACTGTTCCTCTTTATATACACTTTTTTTTTCTACCGAAAATGATTAGCGCTGTTCAGGGGTGACTTGGCTTAAAGAAACTATTCAAAAGGGGTGCATTAATGAAAAAGGTTTGAGAACCACTGACCTAAACCCTTCCGCCAAATACACACACCTATGTTTTCCACAGAGCATTTAAGGCAAAACGGTCCTAATGTGACACGCCAGATTTCCCCAAAGACATCTCACACACACACACACACACACACACACACACACACACACACACACACACACACACACACACACACACACACACACACACACACACACACACACACACACACACACACACACACACACACACACACACACACACACACACACACACACACACACACACACACACACACACACGAGTCAGCTGTGAGGGGGCGGCTGGGGGTTTCTGTTCACACTGAGTCACCTCTCAGGACTCCAGTCAGTGTTTGTGCACACTGACTGAGGCAGAAAGTAGTAGTAGTCCTGATATCAGTTAGATTTTATATAACTAGGGCTGCCACCTCTTAGTCAATTAGTCATTTTTTATGCTTATTCATGCTTAATTATTTATTTCAGGAAACTTCTGAGCACATTTATGGTAAACACAACATTTAAAGTGGTGCTTTTGCAGGATTAATTGTGGAAAAACTCAGTTTTACAGATGGTTAATTAACTACATTTATATTGCGCTTTTCTAGTCTTAACCACCTCTCAAAGAGCACAGCTCTGTCAATTAAATCAACTAATCCATTAGTCGACTAAATCCTATAAGAGTTAGTCGACTAAGGAGTTCTTTAGAGCCCTAGACATAACAGTTACACAGGACAGATTAGGCCATGATTGCACTTGGTGTGTTTTTTTTGACAAGGAAAAGTTGACTAGGTTGCTTTTGTAGTAAATTAAAAAGATAAGCTGGCAGCGTGGTTGGTTCCAATGGGTCTAACGTTAGAGGTCCTCTGACCCACTGCTGCTGGGTCTAACGTTAGTGGTCTGCTGACCCACTGCTGCTGGGTCTAATGTTAGAGGTCCTCTGATCCACTGCTGCTGGGTCTAATGTTAGAGGTCCTCTGACCCACTGCTGCTGGGTCTAATGTTAGTGGTCTGCTGACCCACTGCTGCTGGGTCTAACGTTAGTGGTCTGCTGACCCACTGCTGCTGGGTCTAACGTTAGAGGTCCTCTGACCCACTGCTGCTGGGTCTAATGTTAGAGGTCCTCTGACCCACTGCTGCTGGGTCTAACGTTAGAGGTCCTCTGACCCACTGCTGCTGGGTCTAACGTTAGAGGTCTGCTGACCCACTGCTGCTGGGTCTAACGTTAGAGGTCCTCTGACCCACTGCTGCTGGGTCTAACGTTAGAGGTCCTCTGACCCACTGCTGCTGGGTCTAACGTTAGAGGTCCTCTGACCCACTGCTGCTGGGTCTAACGTTAGAGGTCCTCTGACCCACTGCTGCTGGGTCTAATGTTAGAGGTCTGCTGACCCACTGCTGCTGGGTCTAATGTTAGCGGTCTGCTGACCCACTGCTGCTGGGTCTAATGTTAGAGGTCCTCTGACCCACTGCTGCTGGGTCTAACGTTAGTGGTCTGCTGACCCACTGCTGCTGGGTCTAACGTTAGAGGTCCTCTGACCCACTGCTGCTGGGTCTAATGTTAGAGGTCCTCTGACCCACTGCTGCTGGGTCTAATGTTAGAGGTCCTCTGATCCACTGCTGCTGGGTCTAATGTTAGAGGTCCTCTGATCCACTGCTGCTGGGTCTAACGTTAGAGGTCCTCTGACCCACTGCTGCTGGGTCTAACGTTAGTGGTCCTCTGACCCACTGCTGCTGGGTCTAATGTTAGAGGTCCTCTGATCCACTGCTGCTGGGTCTAATGTTAGAGGTCCTCTGACCCACTGCTGCTGGGTCTAATGTTAGAGGTCCTCTGATCCACTGCTGCTGGGTCTAACGTTAGAGGTCCTCTGATCCCACTGCTGCTGGGTCTAACGTTAGAGGTCCTCTGACCCACTGCTGCTGGGTCTAACGTTAGAGGTCCTCTGACCCACTGCTGCTGGGTCTAATGTTAGAGGTCCTCTGACCCACTGCTGCTGGGTCTAACGTTAGAGGTCCTCTGACCCACTGCTGCTGGGTCTAACGTTAGTGGTCTCTGACCCACTGCTGCTGGGTCTAATGTTAGAGGTCCTCTGATCCACTGCTGCTGGGTCTAACGTTAGAGGTCCTCTGACCCACTGCTGCTGGGTCTAATGTTAGAGGTCCTCTGACCCACTGCTGCTGGGTCTAATGTTAGAGGTCCTCTGATCCACTGCTGCTGGGTCTAATGTTAGAGGTCCTCTGATCCACTGCTGCTGGGTCTAACGTTAGAGGTCCTCTGATCCCACTGCTGCTGGGTCTAACGTTAGAGGTCCTCTGATCCCACTGCTGCTGGGTCTAATGTTAGAGGTCCTCTGACCCACTGCTGCTGGGTCTAACGTTAGAGGTCCTCTGATCCCACTGCTGCTGGGTCTAATGTTAGAGGTCCTCTGATCCCACTGCTGCTGGGTCTAACGTTAGAGGTCCTCTGACCCACTGCTGCTGGGTCTAATGTTAGAGGTCCTCTGATCCACTGCTGCTGGGTCTAACGTTAGAGGTCCTCTGATCCACTGCTGCTGGGTCTAACGTTAGAGGTCCTCTGACCCACTGCTGCTGGGTCTAATGTTAGAGGTCCTCTGATCCACTGCTGCTGGGTCTAACGTTAGAGGTCCTCTGATCCACTGCTGCTGGGTCTAACGTTAGAGGTCCTCTGATCCACTGCTGCTGGGTCTAACGTTAGAGGTCCTCTGACCCACTGCTGCTGGGTCTAACGTTAGAGGTCCTCTGATCCACTGCTGCTGGGTCTAACGTTAGAGGTCCTCTGATCCACTGCTGCTGGGTCTAACGTTAGAGGTCCTCTGACCCACTGCTGCTGGGTCTAACGTTAGAGGTCCTCTGACCCACTGCTGCTGGGTCTAACGTTAGAGGTCCTCTGACCCACTGCTGCTGGGTCTAACGTTAGAGGTCCTCTGACCCACTGCTGCTGGGTCTAATGTTAGAGGTCCTCTGATCCACTGCTGCTGGGTCTAATGTTAGAGGTCCTCTGACCCACTGCTGCTGGGTCTAACGTTAGAGGTCCTCTGACCCACTGCTGCTGGGTCTAACGTTAGAGGTCCTCTGACCCACTGCTGCTGGGTCTAACGTTAGAGGTCCTCTGACCCACTGCTGCTGGGTCTAACGTTAGAGGTCCTCTGACCCACTGTCTATGGAGTTTGTGTCGGTTAAAAAGAAACCACAACCAGAAACACAGACCGCCACAAAACAATACTTTCTTTGTCAGACGCTGTGCAGTTTCACACATTTTTTTAAAGTGACTTAAAGAGGCTCTTTCATGTTTATTTATTCACCTGTTTTGCACTTTTGTTGATGTTTGCACGTATAGGACTGCATCCAATTTCGTTGTACATGTACAATAACAATTAAGACTTTTCTTTTCTATTCTAACACTGATTCTGAATCATCACCACTTGCTACAGCAAGACCACTAGAGACTAAATCAACAATTTGTCTGTTTTTAAATGTGCCATAGAAATAAACTTTACTTACTTAATAAGTTATGACATTGTCATTTTATTTTTTTTGGCTTTTCTTGTCCCTCGTTATTGTTTTGTCTGTTTTCTTAACACTGTTGGTTTTTTGGATTTATTGTTCATTTCATATTACTGTTCAATATGTTTGTATACGCACAATTCAACAATTCCGCATAACTGTAACTATAATATAAACTTATTGTGGCAATAAAAAAAACCTTATTTTTTAGGCTTTTATTTTGACAGGACAGTTTAAGACATGAAAGGAGAGAGAGAGAGAGAGAGAGAGATTGAGAGGAGGGAACGACATGCAGCAAAAGGGCCGCAGGTTGGAGGTGAACCCGCAGCTACTGGTTCGAGGAGTAAACATCTATATATGGGCGCGCGCTCTACCAACTGAGCTACCCGGGCTTTTCTGATTCTACAGTTGCCTGTATAAGATACAAACTATTAGGGCTGTCCTCGACTAAAGAACTCCTTAGTCGACTAACACTTATACGATTTTGTCGACTAATGGATTAGTTGATTTAATTGACAGAGCTGTGCTCTTTGAGAGGTGGTTAAGACTAGAAAAGCACAATATAAATGTAGTTAATTAACCATCTGTAAAACTGAGTTTCTCCACAATTAATCCTGCAAAAGCACCACTTTAAATCTTGTGTTTACCATAAATGTGTTTAGAAGTTTCTTGGAAATGAGTAATTAAGCATGAATAAGCATAAAAAATGACTAATGGACTAAAGAAATCTTAGTCGACTAAGACCAAAACGACAGATTAGTCGACTAATCGACTAAGAGGTGGCAGCCCTACAAACTATGGCTAACTAACTGCTGTTCTTCCTGATTTTGTACTGAATTTGTATTTGTGAATTTAAATCCGAATCCGATCCGTAAACGCCAAATAAACTGCCACTGAGCACTGCCTGAAGACGTCCCAAATACTGTTTAAGGATGAATGTTTTTTTGTATTTACTTTCTCTTATATATTTTTTATAGTTACATTTTTTAATTTACCTGTTTTCCACTTTTGCTGATGTTTTGTACTGATAAAGACTGCATCCAATTTCTTTGCACACGACTTATTAAACTGACACTGATTAAACAATATGAATCCAATCAGTGAAAGCAAAATAAACTGCCTCTCAGCGGCTGTCCCAAATGTGGTTTAAGGATGAAATCGTGCGGTGAAGGTCTTCTATGTCTACTTTCATTTAATCTCTTATATTTTTTTTTTATATTGACTTTTAGAAAAAAAACTAACTTAAGCCGATCTGTGAAAGCCAAATAAACTGCCTCTTTGAGCATTGCCTGAAGCCGCTTGAACTGTCCCAAATGCAGTTTAAGGATGAAAACATTATATTTGGGTATTTTTTTTCTTTTATATATTTTTATAGTGACATTAAGAGGCTCTTTGCAATGTATTTATCCACCTGTTTTTCACTTCTGCTGATGTTTTGCACTGTTTTGTACATGAATATACTGATATTGCACTATCCCTTCCCTCTTCTCAATTGTTATTGTACTTTTTTTTAAATATTTCTTACTGTCCTTTCGGTTTTTATTCTTATATGTTAAGTGAGTGTTGTACTTTGAGAGCAAAGATTAACCAGAGTCAAATCCCGTGTTTGTTTGCGCAAACCTGGCCAATAAAGCTGATTCTGATGACTGATTAAAACAATCTGAATCCAATCTGTGAAAGTAAAATAAACCGCCTCTCTGACCACCTGCCCCTAAAAGCTTCACCGAGTCCAGTGTGTGTTTGTGCTCCAACAACCAGTCTGTGTGCAGCGCCTACTCACCGCTATCAAGGTGCTGTTCCGGCTCTGCTCTGCCGCCGTGCCTCCTCCGCTCTCCCCGAGATCTGCGCTGCCTCCGCCGGCGCCACCGGGCGCTCTCTGCCCGGCCTGGTCGCCGCTGCTGGGCTGGGGCTGCCGGTGCTTGTTGGACCGCTTAGCTTTGGCCTGCAGGCAGCGCTGGTGCAGGGCAAAGGTCTGCTGCCTCTCCAGCTCCAGCCGCTCCAGCGTCGCGTTCTCGTAGCGGCTCTCGCAGCTGTTGTGATGCTGCCGGAAGAGCTCGATCCTCCGGCGGAGCCTCTCCATCACCGCGCTGTGTCGCGGTGTAACAAAATCCGCCATCATCAATAAAGACTTGTAGTTTTTATAAAAACTCCCGGCTCAGGTTTCGTCAATAAAATGCTGAATTTGCCTTTTTTTTGTTTCTCACTCTGGGCGTCTATATACCCCCCCTCGCCCTTTACAAAGACTCATGTGCTGGCTCCGTGGAGGCGACCTTTGTCTTGCTAATGGCCTTCAGTCACAGCGGCACTCACTGCCGAAGAAAATTACAGGTTTGTGGGTGCAATACCATTCATTCTCCTGATTTTACTCACTGTATGTTATAAATCGCGTTATACACAACAGCTTTTTTTTTTTAAACATACTGTGTAAAATAAACAGAGCTAATGGAGTCCTGCTAGAGCCTGAGTTTAACCCCAAAACCCTCTGATTTTCCCTGAAACAAACCAAAGTAAATACATAATTCACCTTTCAAAATCAATGAACCAGTGTGCCGTTGGTCGCGTCTCGCTATCACACCAACTGCCGTTGAGCTAAGTTAGCAACATTCCTGCACTCAAAAAAATCAAAGTTGGAGCGTCGAAAATGCCTTTAATAACTATTAAAATCGGGTTGTTTTTGGAGCTAGCTCGCGTAGGCCTCTGGCTTTACTTCCATGTATTTGTTACGGATAATGTTACCCTCCGTGGGAGCATCATAACGGGTCTCCAACTTGTCTGAAACTTTATTCCTGCTCGAGTATTAAGTAGTTAGCTCGGGGCTAGTTAGCTGACTAGCGCTGGCTAACAACTTCACAAACTTGGCAGCCGTTACTCGGCTAATAACCCCGTTGTTTTATCCAACACTGCGAGAAAACAAACGACAAGACTTTCCAGATAATTTAAGTGTATTTAAGTTTTAAATTCACTTACTGTGAAAGTGTTGCTGTCCGCTCCTTCCTACAGCATCTGTCTACAAACAGCTGATCCTCCGCCTCCTTGTAGCCGTTAGCCGCTAGCTAGCTGCTAACACTACCGTTGGGCTAACGTTAGCTCGACTAGCAGGCTAGGTAGCTAGCCTGAAACGCTTAAATAAAGCATCATACTTTATTTATTCCTCCCGAGGTTCCCGGCGCGGGTATTCCTCCCCACTTGGTCGAGCCCGAGTCGGGATATGTACGGTTTTTAGCGCGGATTCGTCCAGTTAGAACGGGCTAACTGTCCCTTCTGTGCTGTTTCTATTGTTTTTCAGCGAACAGGCAGGGCTAATCCGCCATCTTTGAAACTTTCTCTTTTTTTTCCATCGGCGACAAGAGGAATGTCCCTGCTCCCGCCTCGCCGATGATTGACAGCCCAGACAGCCAATAGAGAGCGAGGAAAACTTGACGACGCGCTACAGGGAAATAATGAGTAAATACGACAAAAATAAGCAGAGGTGGAAGCTCCTTTACCGAAGTACTAATACCACATTGTTAGGTACTCCACTATAGGTAAAAGTCATATATTCAATGTAATCAGCAAAATGTACTTAAAGCACTTTTAAAAAGGGATGTTTGGATTTATGACAGGTAACTTAAGCAGTTTTCTATGCTTGCTTTAAAGCAACCAGACTCCATTGACAAAACTAGTAATTTAAGCTCATAGAACACGGGAGTTGCTGATCTACAGTTTCCTTGAATTATTAGTTTTTTTTTGTTATTGTGTGACTTTGGGGTTTTAATAAAGGCTTAGGAAATAAAATTAAAGAAACAAACGTAACTGATGGAGGCGGCAGTAGGCCAGCAACTCCCTTGTTCTGCGAGGTTAAATTACTGTTTTTGTCAATGGAGTCTGGTGGCTTTGAAGGGAGCAGAGATAACTGCTTCAGTTCCCCCCCCCCATATTCTAAATATACCATACACAAACTTTTATTAGATGCCTAAAATACATGCTACCTCTTACAACCCCAATAAAAAAAACAAAATATCCCTTTAAAATGCAACATGACATGCCTTTAATTTTGTGGGAGGAAACCACTTTAAAAATCAGTTTGTTTTTTGCCCTAAATATGCTTCAGCCAAGTGCTAGAGATCAATCGGATTGAGTACAACTCAAAATATCCCAACTTTTGAAGAGTTTTTTTGGGTTAATTATGCAAGTCTAAACGCTCACCTGCAGTCAAATCTAAGAAAAGAATCAGACACATTAAACCCACTTGGCTCAGCCTCTCGTTAAGTTTCCATTTGGCCATTTTTTATTCATCAAAACAAATTGACAGCGTGTCCACACACACGCACGCACACACACACGCATACACACCAGGCTCCATCATCACAGTATTTCTATTCAAAGTTGGACCTTTTTCTCTGTGTGGTGTGTCAGCAGGTCCATCTCTCCACACACATAGGTGTGTACATCAGAAACAGACTGGGCCAACCATTATTAAAGTTTAGTTCAAAACACAATGTCAACAAAAAATAAAAATAAAAAGTACAGAGTTACAGAGTCATGTAAAGATTCACCAGCAGATACAGTGTTCAGTCTACAGTCTTGTTAAGCTATAGGCAGCTTCAGCCGGACACAAAGAGAATCTGAGACTAAAATAAAATAAAAAAAGAAAGGAAAGGAAAGGAAAGGGCGACGATGAAAGAGTATGGCTGGGAATGTATCGCAGCTACTGGAGGCAGTTTATCCTAAAGCCCAGACGTTATAGAAGCTTTATATTCCCAAGCTTTTCAGAAAGACTACAAGCAGCAGAGCTTACAGCTAAACTGGCTTGTGTTTAGCCTAAATAAAAAGAAGAAATAAAATAAAATTCAATGAGGGAAATAAAGGTTATGGAAGCGGGGACCTCCAGTACACCTCAAGCCCCAAAAAACCTGACCTCGCCGACAGCCAAATTGACTTCAAATTCTGGCTTCCCCTGCACCTCCTCCTGCCCACTTCCTCTCAAAAACCCCCATTAGATAAATCAGTACGCAGCTTGCTCGTCATTGCCGGGAACCCTGACTTTAATTAAATCAACAAAAAACCAGACCCTTTAGTTGTTTTTACCGGTACGTGTGATACAAGAGGACGACAGACAGACACACACAGCAACAGTCACGTATACGTCATGGATACAAGACTGGACTAATGTAGTTAATTCTTTTTCCACACACACTTTAAGATTAACAAAACCAGTTTTATTTCAGATTTGTTTGTATATTTGAACTCTCCAAAAAGCTGTACACGGACGCCACAGAATGATGCTCGCTCAAGTCACATGGAAGTTAAAGTCGGAGGAGCTTCTTTACAGGATGAAATCTTCTGCATTACATGATGAATAGAAAAAAAAACACACATAAGTTAGGATCTTTTTACACAAGCAAAGTACATGGGAATAATTCTCCTTTGTTGTGTTCTTCTAGAGAGCCTTTTTTGTTGTCCTGATGGAGGAGCAAGAGGAAGGGTCAGGTTTTAACTAACTTTCCAGAAACGTTCGAGCCATTCTGCTAGTTTTTCGGTGGTCCGCAGCAGACGACAACACAAGTAGTTTACGTTAATATCCTCGCATATTTCAGCTCTGGTTTTATTTTAGCCATCACCTGGTGGTTACTGGTGATTAGTTTCCTCTTCAAAAAATGTCCGTTATCGGCCGTTGCTGCTTCTCTAGGATGACAGACGTATGGGCAAGAATTGCGCACAACTTACAACGCTAACTAATATATAAACAGGCAGAATAGATGCCAGCCATGAACAGAAAACAACTCTAACTAATATATAAACAGGCAGAATAGATGCCAGCCATAAATAGAAAACAACTCTAACTAATATATAAATGGGCAAAATAGATGCCAGCCATAAACAGAAAATTTTGATTTTATAAGTTGAAAAACTTTCTGAACTTCAGAGTTTCTGTTTCGTCTCAGTTCGAGCTTCACTCGCCAGTTTTTTCTGGAGCTTTCAACCTCTCCTCACAGTCTTCATCTGTAGATAAAGTTAGCCTAACCCTTGTGCGGTCTTCCGGTCAACCTTGACCAGGTTTTTTTTCCTCCACAGTTTGTTTTTGCCTTTTCCAACATTTTAAATTGTAAAATTTTCCTTCTTTACATTTTCAGCGCTTATTTCTACGTCCCATATTTTCTGATATAAAACAAAAAAAAAAAAACTCCTCAATTTGACCCTAAGTCAACACAAGGGTTAAGTTGTCACTACGTCAGGAACAATCTCCCTCGATGAAGACTTGCGAGATGCTGTTGAAAGCTCCGGAGAAGAAACCGCTAAGCAATTTCGAGTTAAGAAAAAGAACTTTGTCACGCTCAAGTGCTGTCTTTAAAAACATGGGGCTTAAACTCCCGCCACAGATTCAGGATCGGTGCAGGAGGGCGTTGGTGACCGGCCGAGGCGTCGAGGTGCAGCAGGCGGACGGGTGAGAGGGTTTTAAGCGCCGGAGTTTTTCCCTTTAGTGCCGTATTTTTCTTTTCATATGGGGTTGATGAAAGCGGGGCTGGGTGTCTGTCCACCTGCTGACACGACTACAGTTTAACATCCAAACAGAAGACGACAGCAGCTCGTTGCACTCAAGTTGAACTTTAACAAGAAAAGCTACAGAGGTTTAGTTTAGATGTGAAGGTAAAAGATGTAGGTTTAGTTTGGATGTGAAGGTATTAGGGCTGTCCTCGACTAAAGATCTTCTTAGTCGACTAACACTTATAGGATTTTGTCGACTAATGGATTAGTTGATTTAATTGACAGAGCTGTGCTCTTTGAGAGGTGGTTAAGACTAGAAAAGCACAATATAAATGTAGTTAATTAACCATCTGTAAAACTGAGTTTCTCCACAATTAATCCTGCAAAAGCACCACTTTAAATCTTGTGTTTACCATAAATGTGCTCAGAAGTTTCTTGGAAATGAGTAATTAAGCATGAATAAGCATAAAAAATGACTAATTGACTAAAGAAATCTTTGTCGACTGAGACGAAAACGAGCGATTAGTCGACTAATTGACTAAGAGGTGGCAGCAGTAGAAGGTATCCAATCCCCAGAGAGGAACCGGTGCGAGCGAAAGGTAATCCTGTCGAGAAACCAAAACTGACTGATGCTGGTTCGTATCGTCTGAAAGCAGAGCTGCAAAGATAACTTCTTTAAAGGAATCTTGCAACCATTTTTCTAAATAATTCATTGGTTTGAGTCTTTTTTTTTTATATATATAATGTAAAATAAGGTCAAAATTCTGATTTCAGCTTGTTAAATGTGAATATTTTCTAGTTTCTTCACTCCTCTGGGACAGTAACGTTAGTTTGCAGCCCTACCGGAGAGACTAAACTCAGAAAATACTAGGAGGTGTTGAAATTAATCAAATAATCGATGCATCGAATCGTGGACATGGATAATTGGCCGGCTCATAAGCTTGAAAAGCGATAAATTAAATATCCTACATGGCTTTAATAGAAAAATGTATTTGACGCATCGTGATGCATTGAGATATCTAATCGAAGACATGACCATTTTCTAGTTTCTTCACTCCTCTGTGACCATAGCGTTAGTTGCAGCCCTACCAGAGACGCTAACCTCAGAAAACACTCTTGTTATTGGACAGGAAGAGCCAACGAGCTGCCGTCATGTTCGTTTGGACAAATGAAGGAGGAAAGGTAGAAGAAATTGAAGTAAAAATGGACAATAACTGACTACGAGAGGGTGAAAACCTCGTATTTCCAGTGTGTGATGTTTTATAAACAACAACTGGAGATGTGAGGTTTTCGGATGTTGTTAGTTTCAGAAGTTCGTCTGCTGCGAAGACCGATATGGCATCACTGACCTTGGCGGTTAGAGCTGGCTCTAATGCTTTCTGTCCAACTGTTCCAGGCTCCGTGGGTCTGACCTCTGACCTTCTTACCCCCCCCACCTCTCAGCTGCCATCAGGACAACAAAACACAGCAAACGCTGAGGAAACACGAGCGCTACGTGTGGAGCTAACATGGAGCAAACAGCTTTAAAACAAAAACACAATTCAACGACAAGAAAATGAGACATGAAAAAAAGGGAAGAAAATTTATCAGCTGTCATTTCATTTTTTTTTTGTTGTTTAAATATTAGCAGGGGTTGCCCGCTGTGGCTAATCACTAAATTGCTAATTTGTAAAAATTCTAGGACGGCTAACGAGCCAACAGTTAGTAGGCAAATCATCTTCTTAGCAGGCTAATTGGCTAATTGTTGGTAAGTAAAATTACATTATTTGTGGGCTTGTTAGCAGCCCGTTGTTAACGCTAATTAGTCCAAAATGGGACAACAGTAGGCTACTTAAAATTGTAGTACAAGTAGCCTGATAGCTACCAAGTTGCTCATGAGCTACCTAGCAGGCTAAAAGTACAATTAGTCAATTCCCTGATAAATTGTAGGGTAATACGTCTCCCATGAGGATAATAAATCAACTGTTAGCAGGCAGATTTGCGTGTTGGTTACAAGGTAAGTTACTAGCCTGGAAAACGAGACAGTTGTTGGAAATGTTAGCGAGCTAATTAACAGCATGTTCATAAGCTAATTGGCAATTTCACCCACTGCTCATGGGATCATTTCTGACTACTGTTAGATCACTATCATGGGGCTAATTAGGCTAATTAGACTGCTTGTAGCCCAAACATCGTTGGCTAGTCAGTGGGGAGTTGATAACCAAACTGCTGCCATGACACAGCAAGTTGTTGAGAGCTACTTGTAGGCTATTTGGCAAGACTTTTAGCGTTGGCGATTTCACTCACTGTTCATTGGCTAATTTGGACTACCGTTAGCCAAATTAGCAGTTGGCAGCCCAAGCAGGAAGATGGTTACTTCAGATTGCGGGCTAACTTGTTGTAGCCAAATTTCCGCCTGTAAGGAGACTTATTAGCAAGTTGTTGAGAGCTAATTAGCAGCCTGTTTGTAAGCCAATTGGCAATACTTTAAGCTGGCGATTTCTCTTAACGTTTGTAGGATAATTCGGACTACTGTTAGCTTAAATAGCGCCATGATAGCACGCGAATTAGCAGACGGTTGGTAGCCCAAACAGGAAGATGGTTACTTCAGATTGTGGGCCATCTAGTGGGAGTTGAGTTGCCAAATTTCCGAAGTTGCTAGAGCTAATTAGCAGCATATTTGTGGGCTAATTGGCAAGACATTTGCCCCACGATTTCTCGGGAATATTTCTTGGATAATTCTGACTTCTCTTAGCCTAATTAGCACCCAGATAGTGAGCTAATTAGCAGTCTGTTGGTAGCCCAAACAGGAAGATTGTCACCTCATATTGTGGGCTAACTAGTGGGAGTTGTGTTGCCAAATTTCCATCTGTCCGTAGACTTATTAGCAAGTTGCTGAGAGCCTATTAGCAGGCTGTCGGTAGAGCGTGGGCTCGCTAGCTCAGGATGGCGCTGGGCGGTGAGCGGGTGTTGCCGGTGGTAGTGCGGCAGACGGGATGCAATGATCCCGAGGGTCAGAGTTTGCTATTTTATGCTGTTGTGTCCTGCCGTGGTTGCACAACTTGGTTGTTGTGGTCTGCAGAAGCTCAGAGAACTCTCCTTTTTATCTGCTCGGGTGTTGTTTTTAAAAAGGAATGATGCAGGAAGGTTTAGTTAAATCTCAGTAAATCTCTTTCAAAAAACAAATATCCTTTCTAACACGCTAACTCAGTCCGGTTCATACTGGAATCATCATCATCGTCATCATCTTCGTGATGAGCAGGCGTCCGTATCGGAGGTCTTGATTAGTTTCCTGTCGGCTTCGCTGCTTCCACGGGTTCCACTTTAGGCTTCATCGCCTCGGAGCAGACGAGTAGAGGGGGAGAGAGGGGAGATATTTTAGGGGAGAGGGGGGGAGGGAGAGATGGGAAGGTGGTGTTGAGGTCACGGCTGTGGATTCAGAGATATCAGTCCTTTCTGACCTTGTTCCCCCTGTTCCTGGGAGATCTCCGCAGAACGTCGTCCTCCAACTTCTACAGACGAGAGACAAGTCGGAGGTTAAATTCAATTCGGAGATCACCAAAACATTTTGCAGACAAACGTCAAAGGCTACGGCTCCCTGTGTATTAGACGCAAAGAAAGCGACTGAAACATCGAAAAACAGTGTCTGAAATAGAGCAACAACCAAAAAATGACAAAACAATGTCGAAAAGTGGAAAAAAAAGCGACTAAAACTGACATAAAATTAAAATAAAGGGACAAGATGTTTAAAGGTGCCCTAGCTGCCACACACATTTCCTGACTTTATGGTGATGTCTGAAGGTCTATCATGGACTCTGTAACCTTGGTTACCTTGTTTCAAGCCATCCTAGCGTGGTATAGAAAGCCTGCAGGAAGACTCGGGCTCGATTTCTGCCAGTTCTCATTAATATTCAGCGAGCTAAGCTGTTTGAATCTGATTGGCTAACAGCTAGCCAATGAGAGCCTGGCTGTCAGCATCCTTTACCCAGCGCAACTGGGCGAGCTCATGAATAGTAATGAGCTCAGGCAGTATGATGTCAGACTGACCAGCTTTTGTGATTGGTCTGATTTCTCTGCTTATTTCTGTTCAGTGGCTAGAGCTGACAGAGGAGGTAGCAGTTCATTTTCACATTCACAACATAACACACAAACACACATATGGACCTGACATACATTACAGGCCAAAAGTTTGGACACACCTTCTCATTCAATGTGTTTCCTTTTTATTTTCATGACTATTTACATTGTAGATTCTCACTGAAGGCATCAAAACTATGAATGAACACATATGGAATTATGTACTTAACAAAAAAGTGTGAAATAACTGAAAACATGTCTTATATTTTAGATTCTTCAAAGTAGCCACCCTTTGCTTTTTTTATTAATAAGGGAAATAATTCCACTAATGAACCCTGACAAAGCACACCTGTGAAGGTAAAACCATTTCAGGTGACTACCTCATGAAGCTCATTGAGAGAACACCAAGGGTTTGCAGAGTTATCAAAAAAAGCAAAGGGTGGCTACTTTGAAGAATCTAAAATATATGACATGTTTTCAGTTATTTCACACTTTTTTGTTAAGTACATAATTCCATATGTGTTCATTCATAGTTTTGATGCCTTCAGTGAGAATCTACAATGTAAATAGTAATAGTAATGAAAATAAAGAAACACGTTGAATGAGAAGGTGTGTCCAAACTTTTGGCCTGTACTGTATTTCAAATAATACAAGGAATAACAGTTTTGTATGGCAGGGCACCTTTAAAGGGTAACTACCGTTTTTATCAACCTGGCCCCTATGCAGTTGAAGATTATGGCCAAGAAAGTCAGTCAAGTTGAAAGCCAAAGAAGTAAGCTCTCAAATGCTTTTTATTCCATGTTTTTATCTGCTATAGAGCCTGAGAAATTAAGATTTTTTGACAAATTTTTACAAATATTTCTGGAAACCCTTAGGTTTTGGGAGGGGGTTTACAGAAAAGTACTTAGGCATAAAAAGGGCTTTTTTTAGCAGGCGTTTTAGGCCTAAATGGGTTAGGGCAACTACGGTTTTTATCAACCTGGACCCTATGTTCCTATGTGTTTTTGTGTCTAAGTGACTGATGGGAACAACAATCTTTGACGCTGGTCCTGTATTAAGCGAGTAACAAGCTGCAATGTAACGTTAACGTGCAAAAAAAGTGACCCGACCCTAATCACTACACTGATATTAGGCGGCCGAAACGTTAAAGTTTTGACCCCGAACAAAAAAACCCGAGTCTCCTCACATCGTCAGCCGTCTCCTCGTTCTCTTCCTCCTTATCTGCTTCCTCGTCGTCTGCAGCACTTTCCTCTCCTTCGCTCTTCTCTTCTGCAGCTGAAAGACGAAGAAGAAGCAGATTTTAAAATTTAAAAATCAGTCAGACCGACAGTGACGGACGACCGAGAGGAAACGACAAAGAGATTCCTGTAATCTAGACGTTGTATTATTAACCTGGACTGCTGCTCTTTGCCTCTTCAGCCTTCTCCTCTTCTTCCTCCTCTTCTTCCTCTTCCTTCTCTTCGTCTTCCTCCTTCACGTCCGGCTGAGCTTCATCCGTCTTCTTGTACTCCGCTGCCGGCGTCGCTGGGCTCTTCTTCTGCACGACAAAAAAAAAATATATATGTTCAGTGAGACTTCACAGATTCAGAAATCCGAAACTCACAACCTCTGCAGACCTTTTCAAAGCAGCACATTAACCTGTAGAGTAAAAGACACAAGAGGTATTGCTGCTTGTGCATGTTTAAGCTTAAAAAGGTCCCATGGCATGAAAATGTCACTTTATGAAGTTTTTTTTAACATTAATATGAGTTCCCCCAGCCTGCCTATGGTCCCCCAGTGGATAGAAATGGTGATAGGTGTAAACTAAAAATGAAAGCTCAGATGGACCAATCAGGAATCTTCTCCTTATGAGGTCATAAGGGGAAAAGCTACAGACACAGAAATGGCACATTCTAAGGAAAGCTCATTGTGGGACTGGCTTTAGTGGCTGTAATTCTGCACCAAGGCTGAATTTTGGGAAAGAGACTTCAGATACAGTATTAGAGGGACCAATAAGGTCTATATAAAAGAGACTTCAGATACAGTATTAGGGGACCACTAAGGTCTATATAAAAGAGACTTCAGATACAGTATTAGGGGACCAATAAGGCCTATATAAAAGAGACTTCAGATACAGTATTAGGGGACCACTAAGGTCTATATAAAAGAGACTTCAGATACAGTATTAGGGGACCAATAAGGCCTATATAAAAGAGACTTCAGATACAGTATTAGGGGACCACTAAGGTCTATATAAAAGAGACTTCAGATACAGTATTAGGGGACCACTAAGGTCTATATAAAAGAGACTTCAGATACAGTATTAGGGGGACCACTAAGGTCTATATAAAAGAGACTTCAGATACAGTATTAGGGGACCACTAAGGTCTATATAAAAGAGACTTCAGATACAGTATTAGGGAGACCACTAAGGTCTATATAAAAGAGACTTCAGATACAGTATTAGGGGGACCACTAAGGTCTATATAAAAGAGACTTCAGATACAGTATTAGGGGACCACTAAGGTCTATATAAAAGAGACTTCAGATACAGTATTAGGGGACCACTAAGGTCTATATAAAAGAGACTTCAGATACAGTATTAGAGGACCACTAAGGTCTATATAAAAGAGACTTCAGATACAGTATTAGAGGACCACTAAGGTCTATATAAAAGAGACTTCAGATACAGTATTAGGGGACCACTAAGGTCTATATAAAAGATGCTTCAGATACAGTATTAGGGGACCACTAAGGTCTATATAAAGGCATCCAAAGAGCACCATGTCATGGGACCTTTAATCGCTTGTACTATTGTTTACTGATGAAGTACAGCCAAGTTGTGCCAAAATCTAGTTGGAAAAACTTGTTAATTTGCTGCAAAGCAATGATCACAGTCAAAGTTTTGATGCAAAATACAACAAGATTGTTTGTATCTTTTACTCAATGTCCAGGTTTGCTTGTAGTTTAGCAGCTGTGGTGCATATAGGATGTTCTAGTGGACTTGTTGGCCGTTTTTAGAGACTGAGGACCATTGTTCACCAGAACAGACAAAAACTCAGATTTCTGTCTAAACTAATGCAACACAGAAACACAACAAACACACAAGGCTACGCTAACAGCAGCAGTCACCAGGCCAGAGGCGGTGGGTCCTTTTGGGTGTCCGGCTTCCTTTAACTCTTGCTGTAAGCTGTTGAGACTCAACTGACCCTGACCTGATCCTGAAGACCTCTGTGGAAGTCACACACACACAAAGCTGAAAACAGGCTGCAGGGGGGACTATAGAACAATGCAGGTGTATTAAACTTTCCTACCTTTGAATTTAAGTCATCTCATCACTGCATTTCCCTTGAAGATACAAGGATTAATCTATCCAGCTAATGTTACTGAGTGTGAGCGTGTGTGTGTGCGCATGTATGTATGTATGTATGTATGTATGTATGTATGTATGTATGTATGTACAGTACAGGCCAAAAGTTTGGACACACCTTCTCATTCAATGAGTTTCCTTTTTATTTTCATGACTATTTACATTGTAGATTCTCACTGAAGGCATCAAAACTATGAATGAACACATATGGAATTATGTACTTAACAAAAAAGTGTGAAATAACTGAAAACATGTCTTATATTTTAGATTCTTCAAAGTAGCCACCCTTTGCTTTTTTTTATTAATAAGCGAAAACCCTTGATGTCCACTCAATGAGCTTGATGAGGTAGTCACCTGTATGGTTTTAAACCATTTCACAGGTGACTACCTCATGAAGTTCATTGAGTGAACATTAGGGTTTGCTTAGTAATCAAAAAAAAGCAAAGGGTGGCTACTTTGAAGAATCTAAAATATAAGACATGTTTTCAGTTATTTCACACTTTTTTGTTAAGTACATAATTCCATATGTGTTCATTCATAGTTTTGATGCCTTCAGTGAGAATCTACAATGTAAATAGTCATGAAAATAAAAAGGAAACGCATTGAATGAGAAGGTGTGTCCAAACTTTTGGCCTGGACTGTATGTATGTATGTGTGTGTACGTATGTGCGCGCGTGTGTCTGTGCGTATGTACGTGTGTACCTGTGTGTGCGTGTGTGTGTGTGTGTGTGTGTGTGTGTGTGTGTGTGTGTGTGTGTGTGTGTGTGTGTGTGTGTGTGTGTGTGTGTTACCTTTCCGGTGCAGCAGAAGACGATGATGAGGACGAGCGGTAAAGCCACGGTGAGAACGTAGACGACCCAGAGCCACGGGCGCTCCTCTGCAGCGTTCAACATCTGAGTGGCCAGACCAGGCTGCAACAACACAAACGCACAAAAAAAACACATTAACTAATACAAAAAAACAGGAAACTCAAAACACATACAGAACACAGCTTTTATAGCGATTAGAAAGTTGTCCCAGCGTTGCTCATATCTGAAAACCTGGAGCAAAAAAAGAAAACTATCGGGGAAACAGCTTGATGTCAAAAATGGAATTATGTTAAACTAAAAACTCTTTTCAGTCAAAGTAAGGAATCAAAAAATAAGTAGAATTTAAATAAATCTCTCTCTCCTACATGCTGCCATCCGGATTCAACCCAGCTACTTTAAGATTCTTTATTAATTCCTTCTGTGCTGCTTTTCCCCCCCGGCTTTTGTTCCATTTCATAGTTCTGGAGTAGTGCTGCACAATATATCGTAATATCAGCTGCAGCAATAAACACATCTGGAAAGGCTGCGACATCTCTCGAAAGAGACTCCGAGATTATTTGTGTTAGTTTTGAGAAAATATCAGCAGAAAACTGCATTTTAAAAACGTAACTTTCATCCTGTTTTTAGTGCTGCCTTTAATGTTGGAAGTTGGAAGTGATTTCCTTTCATTTGGTTTTAAACTCAACAAGCAGTTTGTTGTATTTTAGCAGAAAACTGAAAACAGCAGAACTGAGAACACGTTATTTATCGCAAGTTATATCGTTATCAAGATATTCAACATTATCACATATTTTCCCTATATTGTGCAGCCCTAATATTTATCCCATTTTGCACTCTTTAATCTTGTCCGTGTGTGTGTCTGTGTGTGTGAGATTGCAAGTTACCATTGTCAAGATATTCAACAACGTTATCACATATTTTCCCTATATCTTGAAGCCCTAATATTTATCCCATTATGCACTCTTTAATCTTCTCTGTCTGTGTGTGTATGTGTGCGTCAGTGTGTGTGTGTGTGATTGCAAGTTATCATTATCAAGATATTCAACAACATTACTGTATATTTTCCCTATATCATGCAGCCCTAAGATTTATCCCATTTTGTACTCTTTAATCTTGTGTGTGTGTGTTATTGCAAGTTATATCACCATAAAAGATATTCAACATTATAGCATATTTTCCCTATATCGTGCAGCCCTAATAGATTGTCTGTCTGTCTTATCACTATAAAAGATATTCAACTATATTATTGTATATTTTCCCTATATCGTGCAGCCCTAAGATTTATCCCATTTTGCACTCTTTAATCTTGTCTGTCTGTGTGCACGCGTCTGTGATTGCAAGTTATCACTATAAAGATATTCAACAACTTTATTGCATATTTTCCCTATATCTTACAACCCTAATATTTATCCCATTTTGCACTCTTTAATCTTGTCCGTGTGTGTGTCTGTGTTATTGCCATAAAAGATATTCAACATTATAGCATATTTTCACTATATCGTGCAGCCCTAATAGATTGTCTGTCTGTCTTATCACTATAAAAGATATTCAACTATATTATTGCATATTTTCCCTATATCGTGCAGCCCTAATATTTATCCCATTTTGCACTCTGTAAATGTGTGTGTATTATATAACAGCAGCCCTATTTCTGTTTTTATTTGGACCCTGCGACAGATTCAAACTAATCAAAGTGCACCCACGTCAGCGGCGCCCTCAGCAGCCTTCTTCAGCCCCCAGCCGTCGGCGGCCCAGCGCTCGGCAGTGTTGCGGTCGTCGGTGATGAAGAAGTTGTCGAAGAAGATGTCGGAGGTCATGGACCAGAGCTCGAGCCCCACGGCGCTGAACGCGCTCATCCTGAACGGCTGCAGGTCCTCGAAGAACGCTGGGTTTGGGACCTTCCTCGGCTTCCACACGCCCTGGGACAGGGAAACAGAAAGGACTCCATTATTACCCATCGGTACGAACGTACTAATCAGAAACCAGGGAAGGTTTTACTGCCACAGTAAGCTATACTTCTGTGTAATTTGCCTTGGTGAAAGGTGCATACATAAAACAAACATATAAATAACATAATAAAACTAAACTAAAAAGGTATATTGCCAGCTTATTATCACCCATCAGTACAAACCAGAGTTATTATAGTAAACTAAACCTAAAATAAGCAGTGAAATGTTTTTAGTATTGTTTGGTTATTGTTGATTAAGGGTCACCATTAGTCATCACCGTGGTACAGAATAATCTATCTATATAGTCACACACACACACACACACACACACACACACACACACACACACACACACACACACACACACACACAAACAATGTTGTAGATTTTATTCTACACTTTCATATTCTTTTCATTCCTCCAAGTATATTTTTTTCAGTAGCAGTTCTGGTATTTTTATCTTTGCCATCTTATTTTTCTGTGCAAGTTCTCTTCCTCTCTCTCTTCTTCCTCTCGCTCTCTCCCTCTTCTTCCCTCCCTCTCTTCTTCCCCTCTCTCCCCCTCTTCTTCCCTCCCTCTCTTCTTCCCCCTCTCCCCCTCTTCTTCCCTCCCTCTTCTTCCCCTCTCTCTTTTTCCCTCGTCTTCCCTCCCTCTTTCCCTCTTCTTCCCTCTCTCTCTCTCTCTCCCTCTTCCCTCTCGCTCTCCCCCTCTTCTTCCCCCTCTCTCTCTCTCTCCCTCTTCCCTCTCGCTCTCTCCCTCTTCTTCCCTCCCTCTCGCTCTCTCTCTTCTTCCCTCCCTCTCCCACTCTCTCTTTTTCCCCTCTTTTTCCCTCCCTCTTTCCCTCTTCTTCCCTCTCTCTCTGTCTCCCTCTTCCCTCTCGCTCTCTTCTTCCCTCCCTCTCTTCTTCCCTCTCTCTCGCTCTCTTCTTCCCTCTCTCTCTCTCTCCCTCTCTCTCTCCCTCTTCTTCCCTCCCTCTCTTCTTCCCTCTCTCTCGCTCTCTTCTTCCCTCTCTCTTTCCCTCTTCTTCCCTCTCTCTCTGTCTCCCTCTTCCCTCTCGCAGCTATTGCAAAGGCTCTATTGGACGAGAGGATTGCAATCTCACCTGGTAGTTGGGGTTGTCGATCATGGGGGGCTTCCACTTGCCCTTGTGGTTGGGGTTGTCGATCATCGGCCGTTTCCATTCGCCGCAGCCGGGCGCCGTCTCGCAGGCGGGGTTAGGGACCTGCGGAGCCTCCCATTCGCCGTCCATGTCCTCGTCCCTGACAGACAGACAGACAGGAAGACACAGACGCACACAGGTGAGCCGGGGAGCTGCTGCTGCCTCCAGCAGTCAGTTTGGGTTATTGGGGGACTTTTGGTGACTAACTAGTAGGGCTGCCACCTCTTAGTCGACTAATCGCTCGTTTTGGTCTCAGACGACTAAGATTTCTTTAGTCGATTAGTCATTTTTTATGCTTATTCATGCTTAATTACTCATTTCCAAGAAACTTCTGAGCACATTTATGGTGAACACAAGATTTAAAGTGGTGCTTCTGCAGGATTAATTGTGGAGAAACTCAGTTTTACAGATGGTTAATTAACTACATTTATATTGTGCTTTTCTAGTCTTAACCACCTCTCAAAGAGCACAGCTCTGTCAATTAAATCAACTAATCCATTAGTCGACTAAATCCTATAAGTGTTAGTCCACTAAGGACTTCTTTAGTCGAGGACAGCCCTAGGGCTGGGCGATATGGACCATAAGTCATATCCCGATATATTTTGGGCTGAATATCGATATACGATATATATCCCGATATTTTTTCCGCAAAGTGAGAGCAAATGTTCAGTCAAAGTCAAAGCCAAATATGACATGTCACATGTAGTTTCATAGAAACTGGCTATTTCAGTCAACAGTTGCAAAAACTAATGAATAAATAATGAACAGGTTTCTTCACCTGGTTCAATGCTCAGCTGTTCAAATAACAATAAAATGTGAACATAAATACTGTATAACAACAGGAGTACCTTTTTTGAAATCAAAGCTCCATAAAGGTTTGTTTTAGTTTTTTCCAACGTTTTAAATTGTTAAATTTTTCTTCTACACATTTTCAGCGCTTATTTCAACGTCCCATATTTTCTGATATAGGGCTGGGCGATATAGAGAAAATCAGATATCATGATATATTCTTGACCAAATACCTCAATATCGATATTGCGGCGATATATTCTAGAGTTGACAGTTGGTGCTCTCGCAAAATATCTTCACACTTAGATTTTAGATAAATAATCATTAATAATAGAACAGCTAAAACAGTCTGGTAAGTTCAGAAAAAGTTCATCACTTCACTGTAATGCAGCCTTTAAAACCAGGAAAAGACACTTATGTCATATCACGATATTACGATATCCAAAATCTAAGACAATATGTAGTCTCATATCACGATATATCGATATAATATCGATATATCGCCCAGCCCTAGAACCAATCCAGAATAGAAACTAACAACCAGGAAAACGAGGAAACCTTCAGCATGCTGACTCACCAGTCTTCAGGTTTGACAGCGTCGGGGTCTCCGATGTACTCGGGCTCGTCGTCCAGCCAGCCGTCTGGTTTCACCGCATCTTCATCTGGAATCTGAGCGGGAGCGTCTTCATCCCTGCAGACAGACACACACATGCATTGAAATATATTTTTTGCGTTTGTAAAGCAGCGCTCATCACGAGAGGTGTTGGCCGGCTCATAATCGATTATTTCGGTTTATAATGTAATGTAGGCCTAACAACGTTTCGGTCTACAGCACAGGCCGAAAGTTTGGACACACCTTCTCATTTCCATGACTATTTACAGTGTAGATTCTCACTGAAGGCATCAAAACTATGAATGAACACATATGGAATTATGTACTTAACAAAAAAGTGTGAAATAACTGAAAACATGTCTTATATTTTAGATTCTTCAAAGTAGCCACCCTTTGCTTTTTTTGATAACTCTGCAAACCCTTGGTGTTCTCTCAATGAGCTTCATGAGGTAGTCACCTGAAATGGTTTTACCTTCACAGGTGTGCTTTGTCAGGGTTCATTAGTGGAATTATTTCCCTTATTAATAAAAAAGCAAAGGGGGGCTACTTTGTAGAATCTAAAATATAAGACATGTTTTCAGTTATTTCACACTTTTTTGTTAAGTACATAATTCCATATGTGTTCATTCATAGTTTTGATGCCTTCAGTGAGAATCTACAATGTAAATAGTCATGAAAATAAAAAGGAAACACATTGAATGAGAAGGTGTGTCCAAACTTTTGGCCTGTACTGTACATATTCTGGTATGTTTTTGCACATTCAGGAAGTACCATATGCTCAGTGCTGTATAGTTTTATGTATCCAGTGTATTTAGTATTAGAGCACTGCAGAATGTTTGGTTTTTGAAGCTTGAAAAGCTACAAATTAGGCTGCCACCTCTTAGTCGATTAGTCGACTAATCAGTCGTTTTGGTCTTAGTCGACTAAGATTTCTTTAGTCCATTAGTCATTTTTATGCTTATTCATGCTTAATTACTCATTTCCAAGAAACTTCTGAGCACATTTATGGTAAACACAAGATTTAAAGTGGTGCTTTTGCAGGATTAATTGTGGAGAAACTCAGTTTTACAGATGGTTAATTAACTACATTTATATTGTGCTTTTCTAGTCTTAACCACCTCTCAAAGCGCACAGCTCTGTCAATTAAATCAACTAATCCATTAGTCGACAAAATCCTATAAGTGTTAGTCGACTAAGGAGTTCTTTAGTCCAGGACAGCCCTAATTCCAAGTAGGAATCAGTTCTCGTTGCCCAACCACACTGACCAGTCCTCGGGCTTGGCGGCCGCTGGGTCCTGGATCTTGGGCCTCTCATCCCAGTCGTCCGGCTTCTGGTCGTCGGGGTCCTCGATCTCAGCGGGGGGGTTCACCGGGGGGGTCATGTCCGTCAGCAGGCTGCCGCTGTTCACCACCGTCTGATCCACCAGCACCTCGAAGCTGTTGTCAGGGTTCAACACTAAAGGGGGGAGGGAGGGAGGGAGGGAGACACAGAGACGAGTCACACATCTGTGTTTTTGTGTTTTACACACTACAGACTTACTTAGAACTGAATGAAAAGGAACTCTTTTTCAAGGCAGGGAGAGAGAGAGAGATGGAGGGAGAGAGAGAGAGAGAGATGGAGGGAGAGAGAGAAAAGAGAGAGAGAGAGAGACAGAGAGAGACAGAGAGAGAGAGGGAGACGAGACAGAGAGAGAGACAAGAGAGAGACAGACAGAGAGAGAGAGAGAGAGGGAGACAGAGAGAGACAGAGAGAGAGAGAGAGAGAGAGACAAGAGACAGACAGACAGAGAGAGAGAGAGGGAGACAGAGAGAGACAGAGAGAGAGACGAGAGAGAGATGAGACAGAGAGAGAGAGAGACAAGAGACGAGAGAGAGAGACGAGAGAGAGAGAGAGACACAGAGAGAGGGACAAGAGAGAGAGACAAGAGACGAGAGACAGACGAGAGACGAGAGAGAGAGAGACAAGAGACGAGAGAGAGAGACGAGAGACGGACAAGAGACGAGAGAGACAGAGAGACAAGAGACGAGAGAGAGAGACGAGAGACGGACAAGAGACGAGAGAGACAGAGAGACAGGAGACGAGAGAGAGAGACGAGAGAGACAGAGAGAGAGACAAGAGACGAGAGAGAGAGAGAGACAAGAGACGACAGAGAGAGAGAGAGAGACGAGAGACGGACAAGAGACGAGAGAGACAGAGAGACAAGAGACGAGAGAGAGAGACGAGAGACGGACAAGAGACGAGAGAGAGAGACGAGAGAGAGAGAGAGAGAGACAAGAGACGAGAGAGAGAGACGAGAGACGGACAAGAGACAAGAGACGAGAGACGAGAGAGATAGAGAGAGAGAGAGACACAGAGAGCGAGAGAGTGTGCAATACAATACTGTGTGTCATGCTAATAAAGCCTCTGAATTTCAGCAAATTAGTGTGCGTTTCTGTCTTGGTGTGTGTGTCTGTGTGTGTCTGTGTCTCTGTGTGTGTGTGTGTTGTGTCTGTGTCTCTGTATGTGTGTCTCTGTGTGTGTGTGTGTGTCTCTGTGTGTGTGTGTGTGTGTGTCTCTGTCTGTGTGTGTTGTGTCTGTGTCTCTGTGTGTCTCTGTGTGCGTGTGTGTGTCTCTGTATGTGTGTCTGTCTGTGTGTGTGTGTCTGTCTCTCTGTGTGTGTGTGTGTGTCTCTGTCTGTGTGTGTGTCTGTGTGTGTTGTGTCTGTGTCTCTGTATGTGTGTCTGTCTGTGTGTGTGTGTCTGTCTCTCTGTGTGTGTGTGTGTGTCTCTGTGTGTGTGTGTGTGTGTGTCTCTGTGTGTGTGTGTGTCTGTGTGTGTTGTGTCTGTGTCTCTGTATGTGTGTCTGTCTGTGTGTGTGTGTCTGTCTCTCTGTGTGTGTGTGTGTGTGTGTGTGTGTCTGTGTCTCTGTGTGTTTGTGTGTGTGTGTGTGTGTGTGTGTGTGTGTGTCTCTGTGTGTGTGTGTGTGTGTGTGTGTGTGTGTGTGTGTCTCTGTCTGTGTGTGTGTCTGTGTGTGTTGTGTCTGTGTCTCTGTATGTGTGTCTGTCTGTGTGTGTGTGTGTGTCTGTCTCTCTGTGTGTGTGTCTTACCCAGTGTGTACAGGTGTGTCTTCTTGTCTGTGTAGTACGTCCTCAGGTCAGCGTCTGGTTTCTTGGCGTGCTTCTCTTCGTACTCTCCTGTTTTGGGGTTTTTGTGTCTGAAGATGAAGTGAAGTTTGTAATCCTCTCCGCATTTGTCGGGTCCGAACATGATGGTGTACGGAGTTTTATCCTTAAACTGGTCCTGTAGACACACACAGGAGGCACTGAGTTTAGTTTCTGGGAGAGATTCATATTGCAGTCTCTTTTTATTCCTTTAATACAACTCAAATATCAAAGTAAAGTCAACTGGAAATACAAAACACCATGTGGATGCAGAAAAGTGTTTTGGTCATTACTTAGAAGTCCTCATGGGGGCGACAGAAACAACGTACTACAGCTTTAAGCGTTTCTCTGGCTAAACAATACAGAATTTCAATGAGAGGTAAGCTTTCGCCTGTACTATATACGCCTTAAAGGCTGGTTTCCCAAAGACATGAGAAATGTGACTATAAATCTCTAGCGTTAGATATAATTAATCGCAAACCTCCTATTGGAATCTGCGGCAGGTACTGTATATATGGTGCCGTAGTCTGTAATTCTTAGAAATAACTGTTGTACATTATTAGTTGTGATGCAGCACTTACAAACTGCTGTTTCTATAACTAGAAACTAAAAGGAAATTGCGTGTAACAACTTGATCGGTTGAGGTCTTGAAAAATCAACTTGTTCTGAGTATTATTAGCTTTCTGTATGAAAATACTCAACAACAACTGGAGTGTAAAAGCCTTAAAAGACTTCTTCACTTATTTAAAGTTTGAGCGGCGTTCCCAACTGTGTCTGCAGGAGTGCATTTATACTAGGGATGTTAACCGATTTTATTAAATTAGATAGATATTATTAAAATTATTGTTAGACCGTTAAAAAAAAAGAAAAAAAAAGTGATCTCTAAATTAGGCAATTATAGATATTGGAATATTGGATATCTCATTCCAATATTTTTTTTTCTGTGAAGTAAAATAATAATCCCTCACGTAAAATTTTTCATAAGGCATAAAAAAAAATATAGTTTGTTTCCGGTTTGTTGTCTGTTGAGGTCATGGGTCGATAGGGAATTTATTTTATTTTTTTCCCAGTGGCAGCATGGGATAAGTAGGATTTTTTTTTGCCTTTACAGTAGCGATGGATACTCAATATTTTCATAACATAGCCTACCTGTTAATACATGTACAGTTGTCGCTTAATAAATTGAAAACATGTCATTCACGTGCATATTAAGTAGCCACGTGTATTTGTTTTGGTCTTATAATACAGCCACAGGTTTACCGCTCCAGCGGAGAAGATGGCTCGTCTAGACAGAAGCTACGTTTACAAGAGTTTGTCCAAAAATCAAGATTCGTTGCAAACTAAGAAACAAACTGACATCTTTCATTTTAGCTTGTTTGTAAAGTCGCTATTTGCAGAGTAGAGCTTTGTTTGCACAGCGCGGTGAACAAGAGTGGACAGCGCATGAAGAGCAGACTGAAATATGGGTTTCTACATGTTTAAATTTGCCTGTAAAACAGGTAGGTGGGTATTGACTCTAATCATGGAGGGTTTATTGTAGGCTTATACAGTTAACGAGTGTACCGTTAGTTCATCTGCGCCAGCGGTAGTAAATAATGTATAAGCTGTGTGTGTGTGTGTGTGTGTGTGTAAACTGACCAGGTCGAGGTCTGGAGTCTGAGTAAGCAGCTTCACGTAGGCGCCACCGCAGTCGATGCCCGACTGGAAGTTCACCTCGTACCTGAGAGGAAAGAGACAGAAAGAGACATGAGGACGATGAAGAGGCAGACAGGATGGACTGAGTGAGGGAGTGGGGATGCAGGTAGACCGAGAGAGAGAGAGACAGAGACAGATGGAAAGAGAGAGACAGAAAGAGTGGGGAGAGAGAGAGAGGGAGAGGGAGAGAAAGAGAGAGACAGAGAGAGAGACAGACAGAATGAGAGAGAGAGACAAAGACAGACAGAGAGAGAGACAGACAACGAGAGAGAGAGAGAGAGAAAGAGAGAGAGAAAGAGGTCTTCTTACTGGACGATGAGCGGCTTGGTGTCGAAGGTGAAAGGTCTCAGCAGCTGGGCTGAGATGGCGTGATGTTTGGCTCGAGTCTTCAGGACCAGACCTTTATCTCCGGGCAGCTTGCTGTCCTTCATCTCCTCCACCGCCCATTTACCTGTTCATTACATCATCATCATCATCATCATCATCATCACCATCATCACCATCATCATCACCACCATTAGAGGTCGACCGATTCATCGGTTTTGCCGATTAATCGGCACCGATAGTTGATTGGTGGAACTATCGTTATCGGCAAAAATCCATGCCGATAGTTTTTTCTGGTTGCGTCTGTTGCTGGAGCGGCTGAGAAGCGCACGCTGTCATTCATTACACAGTACACAGAGCTGAGAAGGGTCTGCTGGCATCATGCATTACAATAGCGGCCTCTAGAGGGGAAATAAAAACTATCACTGATGCCATGTTGTTTATTTTCGACACGTGTTACTGCGCGCTGCACGGAGAACACATGCTGTGCGGAGAAGGCTGACATCAGATGCGCGTTTAAAGCATCGACAGCAAAAAGGTTTGTTATATCATTATAAAGTTATTCATTTGTTGAATAGATGCTGCATTAGTAGAGAAAGAACAGCACAACAGTATGTTTGTTTGCTTTGGCTGAGATGACGCCAAACATTAGCAGTAGGCTAACTGACCTCAAGCGGTTAAAACACTGACAAAAATGAACGCAAGTCCGACCCAAATCGTCCACGATGCGTCTAGTGGCTGCCGCTGGAGAATTGAGATGTGTAGAATCGACTGGGCATTCATTTTAATGCATCAACAACTGCCCGAAAGCACGGTACTAGCGTCATATGGTGGAGCGAGAAAGACTGGAGAGAGCGAGCGTTATATGGTGGAGAGACATAGAGAGCGACTGGAGAGAGCGAGCGTTATATGGTGGAGAGAGATAGAGAGAGACTGGAGAGAGAGAGCGTTATATGGTGGAGAGACATAGAGAGCGACTGGAGAGAGCGAGCGTTATATGGTGGAGAGACATAGAGAGAGACTGGAGAGAGAGAGCGTTATATGGTGGAGAGACAGAGAGAGACTGGAGAGAGAGAGCGTTATATGGTGGAGAGACATAGAGAGCGACTGGAGAGAGCGAGCGTTATATGGTGGAGAGACATAGAGAGAGACTGGAGAGAGAGAGCGTTATATGGTGGAGAGACATAGAGAGCGACTGGAGAGAGCGAGCGTTATATGGTGGAGAGACATAGGGAGAGACTGGAGAGAGAGAGCGTTATATGGTGGAGAGACCTAGAGAGCGACTGGAGAGAGCGAGTGTTATATGGTGGAGAGACATAGAGAGAGACTGGAGAGAGAGAGTGTTATATGGTGGAGAGACATAGAGAGACTGGAGAGAGAGTGTTATATGGTGGAGAGACATAGAGAGAGACTGGAGAGAGAGAGTGTTATATGGTGGAGAGACATAGAGAGAGACTGGAGAGAGAGCGTTATATGGTGGAGAGACCTAGAGAGCGACTGGAGAGAGAGAGTGTTATATGGTGGAGAGACATAGAGAGCGACTGGAGAGAGAGAGTGTTATATGGTGGAGAGACATAGAGAGCGACTGAAGAGAGAGAGCGTTATATGGTGGAGAGACATAGAGAGCGACTGGAGAGAGAGAGCGTTATATGGTGGAGAGAGATAGAGAGCGACTGGAGAGAAAGAGAGCGTTATATGGTGGAGAGACCTAGAGAGCGACTGGAGAGAGAGAGCGTTATATGGTGGAGAGACATAGAGAGAGACTGAAGAGAGAGAGCGTTATATGGTGGAGAGACATAGAGACTGAAGAGAGAGAGCGTTATATGGTGGAGAGACCTAGAGAGACTGAAGAGAGAGAGCGTTATATGGTGGAGAGACCTAGAGAGAGACTGAAGAGAGAGAGCGTTATATGGTGGAGAGACATAGAGAGAGACTGAAGAGAGAGAGCGTTATATGGTGGAGAGACAGAGAGAGACTGAAGAGAGAGAGCGTTATATGGTGGAGAGACATAGAGAGAGACTGAAGAGAGAGCGTTATATGGTGGAGAGACCTAGAGAGCGACTGGAGAGAGAGTGTTATATGGTGGAGAGACCTAGAGAGAGACTGGAGAGAGAGAGCGTTATATGGTGGAGAGAGATAGAGAGAGACTGTAGAGAGAGAGCGTTATATGGTGGAGAGAGATAGAGAGAGACTGGAGAGAGAGAGCGTTATATGGTGGAGAGAGATAGAGAGAGACTGGAGAGAGGGAGCGTTATATGGTGGAGAGAGATAGAGAGAGACTGGAGAGAGAGAGCGTTATATGGTGGAGAGAGATAGAGAGAGACTGGAGAGAGGGAGCGTTATATGGTGGAGAGAGATAGAGAGAGACTGTAGAGAGGGAGCGCCGGCGCTAGAACCAAGCCGTGAATCAGAGAAATAAAACGTGTTTTCGCCGATTGATCTCTAGAAATGCGACTGTAGCGAACATGTCACTATCACTAACGTTATCCACATTTATATTTACAAGAAACAAATGATATATCCAGCTTCAAAAAAGTCTAAAAGAGTGGTTGCTATGGAGACGATACACAGTGTTGAGTTCCGTTGCTCTGATTGGTTGGAGGTCTATCCAATGAATGCAGAGGCATTTTTTTTCCTGGTTCGGTTGGAACACGCCCCATAATCACAGCCCAATGGAGCGGTTTCAGACTCACATTCTGACTAGAATCTGAGTAGGACCACATCAGGCTAGATCTAAACCGTTCTACAGAGAAGAATGGCGTCACTGTTTTGAGATTTGGCATACATTTGGGCCTTTTTTGAAGAAATGTAAATAGTTTGCCCTTTATATGAATTATAATGCTCATTATGTTTATTTTTGCACTGGAAGACTCCAAATATGTAGAACTGTTTTAGACAACACACATGCTTATGTAGCATTGCTGTGAGTGTAATATCAATAAATATGACATTATTATTTTGATTATTGGCAAAAGCGTCTTGACTTTTTTTGAAAAAATGTATGTATTTTGTCAACTGTTTTATCCAGTATCAATTCTAAAAACTATCGGTCGATTAATCGGTTATCGGCAAATACGGCCCAACCTAACTATCGGTATCGGTAAAATCCACTATCGGTCGACCTCTACTCATCATCATCATCCCCATCATCATCACCATCATCATCACCTAGGGCTGTCCTCGACTAAAGAACCCCTTAGTGGACTAACACTTATAGGATTTAGTCGACTAATCGATTAGTTGATTTAATTGACAGAGCTGTGGTCTTTGAGAGGTGGTTAAGACTAGAAAAGCACAATATAAATGTAGTTAATTAACCATCTGTAAAACTGAGTTTCTCCACAATTAATCCTGCAAAAGCACCACTGTTTAGACTGAACAGTCGCTTCTCGTTGGGTCACACCTAAACCCGCCTCAAAACCAACGCTGATTGGTCGGTCGTTTGGGCGAAAGGCTCCAAATTTTCTCTAATCTCAAGATGTCAGACTGATCTGCGAGTGCAAAACTGGAGCTCAGGCAGATCAGGAAGCTCTCACCGGGCTACCCAAGGACACTTTGGTCCGAAAAATCGGCCCATGACGACAGCGTGGATCTGTACCTACCGTCATACTTTGCGATGTCTTCATCGGTGTCGTCCTTCTTGGCGTTGGACATCACCCAGCTGAGAGCAACACACGGGGAAAGTTAGGTTATCGAAACACTGCACCGAAAGAGAACCAGCAAGTCTCACCAGTGTTTCCTTTAGGATTATTTTTTAGCAGTGGGGGCAGTCCCCCCCCCCCACCATGAAACAAACTCACACTTTGCTGCAACACAAACTAATATATTTATTTATTCCCCTTCTATTCACACACAATGAGGCATATTCTCAGTTGTGATTGAACTGTATTTTGGTTGAGTTACTATATAGGCCAACTTTGATCTTGACATATAGGCTATAAGCATTCTGCAGCAAATACCAATAAACCCCACTATTAATGACATTATCTTAATGCACTGTCACTACTTCAGCATGGAAATAATGCTCCTCAAATACAAATGTGGACAATCGCTATTATATGCAATTTAGCTCGCAGGTGAAGAATGCAAACAACGAAAATCACCAGTTAACTTAAAGGTATTGTGGAGGATTTTCTTGATTTTTAGAAAAGAACCGCCCTCTGTACTTTTTGAAAAAATGCACATGCTCAACCCTCTGCCTGCTCCCGAGAGGGAACGCCTATTAAACGTGAGCACGAGAGTGCACTGTTTACAAGTTGCTGTCGGCATGGCTCATACAAGCCTACTTTCCTAAAGAAGATTTGACCTTTTTCACAAATTGAGATGTTTACCGTGTGTGCGCGGTGCGTGACTTGTGCCAGGGCTAGCATCGCTAATCATAGCTTACATCAACTTTTACTAGCAGTGATTTTAAATGGATTTCTCCAAATAGCCAAACTTTACCTGTGGAGTAGAAACTTCACGACTGAGGCATCAGTGGGAAGCCCAACCTGTGCTTTTAGCGCACGCCAGCGTGTGAAATATTCTCCCAAAAGCTTCAATGAATGACTGAAACCGTAGCTCAAGCTCACCACACATACACACCTGGAAAGCTAGGGACGTAAACATATCACCAGAATGATTGACAACCAGGAGGACCAATAGTCTTGATGATCCACCCGGAAAAAGAAAATCCTCCACTATACCTTTAATTTAAATTTGTAGAAGTTATAACATAAGTTATACGACTTACAGTTCTCAAGAACGTACACACACACCAACTCAACTGGCTAGTTAGCCTTGTGTGTCCGCACTATTCTCCGACATGCACTCTAACAATGCAGACACTATTTCTGATACCGTGGGGTGCAGAAATGTTGCTTGCTCACATCTCCACACAAACCCAATGTGGGAATGTTTCGTTTTTTGTTTGATCTGAACACTGAATGTTGTGTTGTAACGTGTGCTCACCCGTCTAGGGTCCCGCGGTCAAAAGACTCTGCGATGAAATGTTCCCCCATCGGCTCCGGAGCTTTGTAGATCACCTGGACACAGAAGAAGAGAAAGTATTCATGATTACACCTCAACATTTATTTATTTTATGTAGCACTTTACAGCAACCAGCAGGTAGTATCTAATAGGGGTGGGAATCACCAGAGGCCTCACGATACAATATCATCATGATACTTATGTCACGATACGATATTGCGATTTTGAAGCTATTGCAATATTCTGAGATATATTGCAATTTATTACCTTTTTTCCAACTTCAAATTTTTCCCAATTTCAAATTATGTCCCCAAAAGAAAACTTTGTCAACCTCGGTTTTATCTAAAAAGATAAATTTCTCTGTTTGTTCATCTCACTTTATTTTTATTGCTGCAAAATGGGATTGTCAAGCTGACAGACTGACCATCACATATATAATAAAAGATCGATACTTGCCGTCTGTGTATCGATACAGTATTGCCACGGAAAGTATTGCGATACTATGCTGTATCGATTTTCCCCCCCCACCCCTAGTATCCAAAGTGCTTTACATGAGGAACCAAAAATAAAACAACTTATCATACACAAAATAACGAAACACAGAAAACAGTAAAATCAGAAAAGGTTACCGTATTTTCCGGACTGTAAGTCGCATTTATTTAGAAATTTATTTAACAAAATCCAAGACCAAAAACAGACTTTTTCCATCTGTCAACTACATAATAACACACAGAACAACAGGCTGAATACAGTAATGTTGTCAGTATGAATTAACATTTAAAAACATGTTAAATTATATATATTTTGATATACCGTATTTTCCGCACTATAAGGCGCACCGGATTATAGATGGAGCTGTGCTAAAGGGAATGTCAACAAAACCGTCCGATAAAGTCAAACTTTATTAAGCGTTCTGACAACTCCGTTCACTCCCTCCTTATAGCATTTAAATCTAAGTGGTCCGAGAAAATGGCGATCGTCTCAACGTGGTCCCTGACATGTTGTCATCGGCTTGTCCTCTTCCATTGGCCATATCAGAGGCAAACCTGAACGGATGGCTAATATGAGCTACCAATCGAAAGCTTAGAAGCTAGGGAATACGATGACGCCCACATCGATCATGTAGCAAGCTGGGCAGAGAAGCTAGCGGCGATGACAAGTGCGGAAATGGAAAACGCGTTTTTCCGTTGTGATTCGGCCAGAAACGTCAACATTGTGAGGCGAACAGATCGTTTTGGAATATAAAGCTCGGATATTACATTTCCTTGGACTCTTGTGGATTTATGAAAATCAAGTTTTGGCCAAAATACCACTTTGTTGCTGAGAGGACAACGAAATCAGGTATGGATGCACTCTCGACACCTGCACAGATTATGGCTGAATTGTTTTATTGTAAATTGTTTACTTTGTAACATTTGTGTAACTGCTATAAATCATCGTATGCTTTGTATGTGGGCTTAAATTAATCATTAGAGGCTAAGCTTTCAATTGGTGTGTCACATGGCTGTATATTTTTAATATTTAATGCTTTAAAGTTATAAAAACGCGAATGAGTGGAAGTTTTATCGAGGTTACAGCGACGCAGTGTCCCGTCAACGGGGCAGTGCTCCGAGAGGTTGATCCATATATAAGGCGCTCCGGATTATAAGGCGCACTGTCGTTTTGTGAGAAAATTAAAGGATTTTAAGTGCGCCTTATAGAGCGGAAAATACGGTATAAGTCGCACCTGACCATAAGTCGCAGGACCAGCCAAAGTAGGACAAAAAAGTGCAACTTATAGTCCGGAAAATACGGTACATAGAAACCGGAGGAGAACACTACTACGTATTAAAGTCGCCTACATCAAATGTCAGTTGTCAACAACGTGCCACCAACGCAAAATCTAGCCCAGTTCCCACCTCTGATTCCCACAGGAAGTGACGTTAATGGTGACGTTTTCACTGGGAAAAATGTTTTTTCCGATGTCCATGAACGCATGGTAACCGTCACTAAGCCCCACCCCTCCCCTAACCATCTTGTCAGTGATTGGCTGGAACGTGGTTTGTTGTATTTTGGTGCACAGCCTGTGCACCTAGTGTCTGTTTGACGTTTACGATAGAGCTGTCCTCGACTAAAGAACCCCTTAGTGGACTAACACTTATAGGATTTAGTCGACTAATGGATTAGTTGATTTAATTGACAGAGCTGTGCTCTTTGAGAGGTGGTTAAGACTAGAAAAGCACAATATAAATGTAGTTAATTAACCATCTGTAAAACTGAGTTTCTCCACAATTAATCCTGCAAAAGCACCACTTTAAATCTTGTGTTTACCATAAATGTGCTCATAAGTTTCTTGGAAATAAGTAATTAAGCATGAATAAGCATAAAAAATGACTAATGGACTAAAGAAATCTTAGTCGACTAAGACTTAAACGACCAATTAATCGACTAAGAGGTGGCAGCCCTAGTTTACGAGCCCCGCGTTGTCTCCCGAGACCGGGGCTTTTTCACCACGGTGTGTTCAGGGACCAGGCAGCTAGCGGATCGAGGGTGAGATGACTTCCATTTCAGACAAAAATTAAACCATGCAGGAACTCAGAGTGCACCTTTAAACCTCCTGTTGTCCTCGGGTCAAATTTGACCCATTTTCAACAAAAATTTGGGGGGGGGGGAGGGGTTTTCTACCAAAATTTTCAACAAAAAGCAACGTGGATGTGTTCTCTACAACGCTCTGCACAAGCGAAATAAATGATCAGTTCGCTACTTTCATTGAATTTGGGCGTTTTATTTAATTTTGTAGCAAAAAAATGTCGGAAAAAAGCTTAAAAAACAAACAAAACAAAAAAAACGGGAAAAATCCCACAAAATTTTTTTTAAAAAGCGCAGAATTTGTTTTTATGAAAACATCAGAAAAAGTGACAAAAAAACTTGGATAAAAGTGACAAAATCGTCAAAATGTTGACTCAGAAAAAAAAAAAAGTTGCACGGTCAATGAGCAGACAGCACAAGGTTTAATCAAGAGCATCTTTACAGGCTTATTCTCTATTCACAGTGAGAGTATTTTAGGCGTGTTTACGATTTGGTTTCACTTCCAGCTGAAGGATTTAAGCTGATCAAACTGGAGTTAACTGGTATTAAAAAAGGGACTTCAGTTTTCTGCAGTCTACGTCCTTTAACTTCCATTTATCAAAATGTTGGTATCTATATGTGGGCATATATTATGTGTATGCAGGCACTGATGCGTGAGTTGCCCTATGTTTGTTTAGTTGTGTGAGGAACATTTTCATGCTTCTTATTCGTCACTGGTAACCTGTACTAGTGTTTAAAACCAATACAAAGTTTCCAATCCAAAAAATGTTGAATGAATAATTTGCTATTATTATTATTACGGCTTTAATTTAGAACTTATTTAGATTATTGTGTTATCTTCTTACGTTTCAGGAAGCAAAGTCAAAGCCACTGTCACGCTAGACTGAATTATTCTATTTTTAAAAGGCTTATTTGTTGTGGGCTCGTGGGTTGTGTTTATCGTGGTTTCCAGGTCAGTGGATCAGCAGGTCAGTTCTCGGCTCAGTTATCACACCGGCTTCCTGATTTAGCTCGTTAATGAGTAGCAAGACACTTCCTGGGAAAAACGTTCACAGATAACGTCACTTTAGATTTATTTATACAGCCTCAAATCTCACACCTGCCTCAGAGGGCTTATTAACAACATTTAAAACATTCATCCAATGAAAAAGCAGTTAAAAGAGCCCATATTATGCTCATTTTCAGGTTCATAATTGTATTTAGAGGTTGTATGAGAATATGTTATTACATCGTTTAATTTTCTAAAAACACCATATTTTTGTCGTATTTTTGCACATTGCTGCAGCTCCTCTTTTCACCCTGTGTGTTGAACTCTCTGTTTTAGCTACATAGCGAGACATCTCACTTCTTTACCATCTCTGTTGAGAGTTGCACATGATCAGTAGCTAGGTAAGACTACATGCTCAGTAGCTAGGAAAGACTACATACTCAGTAGCTAGGTAAGGACTACATGCTCAGTAGCTAGGTAAGACTACATGCTCAGTAGCTAGGTAAGACTACATGCTCAGTAGCTAGGTAAGACTACATGCTCAGTAGCTAGGTAAGACTACATGCTCAGTAGCTAGGTAAGACTACATGCTCAGTAGCTAGGTAAGACTACATGCTCAGTAGCTAGGTAAAGACTACATGCTCAGTAGCTAGGTAAGGACTACATGCTCAGTAGCTAGGTAAGGACTACATGCTCAGTAGCTAGGTAAGACTACATGCTCAGTAGCTAGGTAAGGACTACATGCTCAGTAGCTAGGTAAGACTACATGCTCAGTAGCTAGGTAAGACTACATGCTCAGTAGCTAGGTAAGGACTACATGCTCAGTAGCTAGGTAAGGACTACATGCTCAGTAGCTAGGTAAGGACTACATGCTCAGTAGCTAGGTAAGGACTACATGCTCAGTAGCTAGGTAAGGACTACATGCTCAGTAGCTAGGTAAGACTACATGCTCAGTAGCTAGGTAAGGACTACATGCTCAGTAGCTAGGTAAGACTACATGCTCAGTAGCTAGGTAAGACTACATGCTCAGTAGCTAGGTAAGACTACATGATCAGTAGCTAGGTAAGGACTACATGCTCAGTAGCTAGGTAAGACTACATGCTCAGTAGCTAGGTAAGACTACATGCTCAGTAGCTAGGTAAGGACTACATGCTCAGTAGCTAGGTAAGGACTACATGCTCAGTAGCTAGGTAAGACTACATGCTCAGTAGCTAGGTAAGGACTACATGCTCAGTAGCTAGGTAAGGATCATCATATCAGCTAGCTAGCTGTTTCCATAGACCGTACAAGAAAGGCTGTTTCTGGGAGACTTCTTCTAAACGAGGGCGCACTTATAACTTACGTGGAATACCTGCAGAACAGGGACATGGAAGTAGTTCTTTTGGAGATTTTGGTGAACTAGTGTGTGTTGTAGCAGTGTTTTGCCATTGAGAACGAGCTAGCATGCTAACGGTTAGCCCCGTAGGCCACTGGTTTCGGCTAGTGCCGTAGAAAGCTGTGCAGGTTTTGACCAGCTCACCAGGAGACTGAAGGCAGGACACATTCAGAAACCAGATCTCACTCAGAACACCATGGAGGGATTAATTCAAAGTTTGTATGTGTGTGGAAGCACCAGAGACACAAAATAACACCCCAAAATCACCAAAAAAAGGGATTTCTTTTCATAATACGGGCAATTTAATGCTGGGAACTTTTGCACATTAGTGTACAAAGCCATTCAGCTCTTAAACTATGGACCGGTGGCAGGGGAAACTCAGGCCACGGTGGGCCACCAGGCATGCAGTACTTTAGAGTAGGGTTTCTCAAATGGGGGTACGTGTCCCCCTAGGGGTACTCTGGAGGACTACAGGAGGTACGTGAGATATTTAACTAAATGTTTAATAGTTACAAGGCTGTTGTCCAGAACATTGTTCCTCTTTATGTAGAGCTGGGCCATTTGTTTCCCTAAAAAAATCAATTTAAGATTCAATTTCCCCCCCTTCCATTTAAAACAAAACAACTGTGAACTGTAAATATATTTTAAATATATATATTTATTGTATTTAATTAAAGTGCATCAACAAATACAAAATTGCAAAGGCAAACCCTTTCTCTAAGTGAAAAGTCACTGTGCAGTGTGCAACAAAGATTGTTAAACATCCAAATTATTTATACTGTATTTGGATTAAAAATAAAATCGATTTTTTGAAAATATGAAAATCGATTTGACCTACCAACTTGATTTTTAAATTTTCCCCAGCCCTATCTTTATGTAGATTTTTTTTTTCCTACCAAAAATGTGACATTTGTGTCTCCTTCTTTGGACCTAATCTATCCTTCCTATACTTTGACAAGTTTCTTGCTTTTTTCGAATCAATGCATGTCACTGTTTTTGAAGTTTTTGATACTATTTTGACCTATTCTTGCCTTACTTCCTTCCTTCTACCATCTTTTTGTCTCTTTTTCTCATCAGAATTTAAATGTTTTTCAGGTCCGAGGCTGCTGTTTAGTAAATCTAATCGACTGTTCCTCTTTATAGAGTTTTTTTCTACTGAAAATTATTAGCGCTGGTTAAGGGGGGACTTTAACCTGACTCCACCAGATGGATTGCTTCCCATTTGCTCGGCATATCCATCTGGGAACTTTCCATTGGAGAACTTTTGGGAAGGGGCGAAAATCCTGGTTAGCTGATTGGATAAACCATCTGTCTATCACCACCTATAGTTGGTGATAGACGGGCCAAATCAACCAATCAGATCCATGAAGCGTATGAAAATACAACCACAAGCCAGGCTACCCCTGCTGCTGCTGCAGGCAAAGCATAGCTCGTTAGCTCAGCAAGCTAGCAGCATGTCGGTAAAGGAGATTTGCCGTTTGTGTAACGAGAATTTAGGAATAAAAGGCCCCATTTCAGGTTCCCGGACCATATTCCAAAAGAAGGATCCAAGAGGAAAAATCATTAGCGAGCGGCTAACAGAATTAGGGCTACCGCTGTCTGAAAATCCTGGTTAGCTGATTGGATAAACCATCTGTCTATCACCACCTTAACCCGCCTCAAAACCAACGCTGATTGGTCGGTCGTTTGGCTAACGGCTCCAAAATTTCTCTATCTCAAGATGCCAGACTGATCTGGGAGGAGAGAACCGGAGCTCGCCAGATCAGGACGGTCCCACCAGGCTAGGGGGACTTGGCTTAAAGAAACAATTAAAAAAGGGGGTACATTAGTGTAAAAAGTTTGAGAAAATAATACCTTGGGCGTAGGAGGAGTTTTCGGCGCCGGTGGAGCATCGTCCTGCCCGTCTCCCTCCAGATCCTCCTCGTCTCCGGCCAGACCCAGGTCCAGCTCGTCCTCCACGTCTACGTCGTCGCCCAGACCGTCTTCAATCAGGTCCTCAGCCCGAGAGACGAGGCTGAGGCAGAGGAGGCCCGCGGCCAGAAGAACGAACAACCTCACCTTCTGATTCATAGTCTGCAGAGAGGAACACAAGGTACGTAACGTTTATTTAACCCTTGTATTATGTTGAAAAAAAATGACATAGATGATGTTACGGGTCAAAATGACCCGTACAGTGTAAATACACTCAAAACAAACTTTTTTTTCCTCATCACAAACATTTTTTCCCCCAAAACTGTTTTTACCAATTATTTAGTGAAAATATTTCCGGTATACACTTGCATATTCCATGCATAGTAGCTAGATTTGGCATCCTAGGATGCCCATATTTTGATGCCATACTTGGCAGGCTTGTTGGGCATGTACTGTCAGAAGGGACAGCGCCCCCTGAATGGAACAAGGTGTTCATCTACAGTGACATGGGGACCAGGATTGTACAAGACAGGTACAATTTTGACCCATTCATCCCATACATCTCTGATCTCAGCTAGTTTGTCTCTTTCACTCGACCAGCTCTGGTGTTGCGGAACACCCAAGCTTTCGTATGAATTGACTCCAAAGACATTGTTGCTAGAAATATTGGCCTTCCACTCTCATCATTCCACAGACTGACAATTTGCTTCTCCCTTTGACTTGTAAACTCTAGCTAATACTATTCAATTTTATTTTATTTATAGTATCAAATCATAAAAAGAGTTATCTCGAGACACTTTACAGATAGAGTAGGTCTAGACCACACTCTATAAATTCCAAAACCCCAACAATTACAGTAATTCCCCCAAGAGCAAGCATTATCAGTGGCTGTTGCGACAGTGGCGAGGAAAACTCCCTTTTAGGAAGAAACCTCGGCAGACCCAGACTCTTGGTAGGCGGTGTCTGACGGGGCCGGTTGGGGGTGTGATGAACAGTGGCAAATAATAGTCACATTAGAGATAATGGAACAGTGACCTCGAGGTAGTCATGGAAGTTCATGTCATAGCAGGGCACATCGTGTCGTACTGAGTAGTGCAGTCTCCAGTACCGGATCCTGACTACTCTGTGTGTATGAACATCACAGCAGGGCGTTGCGGGATGTAACGTGGCGCTGCAGAGCATGGGTGGATGCTGCGGACGCAGCAGGACTAGGATTTCAATGTATGCATGCAAGTCAATCTGATCCAGTGGCTTCCATTTCTTTTGAAATACACACCTCCTCTACAAGTTGGTCATGTCCACTATGATCCTATCTATTGGTTGGGATATGAAGAGATGAAATGGTGATTGAATATCATCAACTAGTGTGGCAGAAACTCTTGTGGGGCTTGGAGTCATCTTGATGACAGTCTGCCTTGGCGTCAGTGTGGTGATGTCGACCATTTTATGTTACCATCTTTAGCTGTCCATGTTGAGGATGATTGCTGCCCATTGTTTTCAGCTAATGTATACTACACCAGACTGGTCCCCTGAATCCTCTTCATCATAGGAAAATTCACAATCCGGATCGTCAATAGCAACACACACACACACACACACACACACACACACACACACACACACACACACACACACACACACACACACACACACACACACACACACACACACACACACACACACACACACACACACACACACACACACACACACACACACACCTAAATGGGTGTTGAAAGTCTCTGGAGGCCTGTACTACGAAGCAAGATCAACTTGTCCTGGATCTCTTTCAGTAATCCGGCTTCACCTAACCTAACAACCGCGGTCCCGCATAACCTGTACTACGACGCCGGTTATCAACTAGTTCAGTCAACTCAGGGTTTCCCAATCCAGCGGCGCGCGCGTTCACATAAACGAGGCGGTGTCTGCGCACCACGACCAATCGCAAACATCTACCAGAGCCGCATGTTATATATAAGAAGAGCACATTATAATTCTCCATAAATATGAAGAACACAGACACGGTTTTCCAGGGAAAACGCAATACAGTCGCTGCTTCCTAAAACAGGAAGGGAAGCTGGCAAAAAAATAAATAAATAGCCGACGCTGTAGATGTTTAAATCACAACGCTTATTAATATCACTTCCTCATCAGTCAGGACCAAGATCTGACCATAATTACACTTGTGCTTTCCATAAACTGTCGTTGCTATAGCCTTTTATTTCAGTTGCAACCCTGGCAGTGGAAGCGATCGTTAGAGCAAATAAAAAAATATAAAAACATAATTCAAACCGATGTGCACATTGGCGACACACGGCTCAAGAAGCCGATAAGTAATTCCCTCCCATTAAAATATATAGGCTATATTTCATAAAAATACCCATGTTAATGGGGTTGTTGGTCTCTAAAAAAAATAAATGTAAATGTTTTAACTTTTGAGCGCACCCCTCTCTCCACCTCTCTCCCCCTCTCTCTCTCTCTCTGCACCGAGCTCCGCCTGATCTTCTTTAAGAACGGTGACGCCGTTATCAATCGACCTATTGATTGGTCAGTAGGCGGTGCTTTTACACCGGTTGATCTCTGATCTCCAACTTAACCTGCTCCCGACCAGGTTAGGTGTTCAGCATGAGTTACCACGGCGATTGAACCCGGTAACAAGTGATCCACCTTCGTAGTATAGAAAATCCTGGGCTGAGCCTGAAGTTAGCTCGTTAACGCCAAATCCTGCTTCGTAGTACAGGCCTCGGGTCAAAATGACCCGCAACATCATCTTTGTATACAAACTCTGAACAGACATTCCACTACACATCAGTGTGTCCAGATGTTATGAACAAGTTCATGACCCTAAATGAGGAAATGTCATACAATTTCATGAAGAAAAAGATAGGTTAACCAGTATTTTGGTCAACACAAAAACGCGAATGGGTCAAATTGACCCTTAACATAATACGAGGGTTAAAATGGCACTTTTCTGTCTGTGTCTCGGTCTGTAATGTTAGACCTTGTTAGCTATAGGGCTGCCACTTCTTAGTCGATTAATTGAAATTCTTAGTCGACTAACACTCATTCAATCGTATTGACTAATCGATTAGTTGATTTAATCGACAGATCTGTAAATCTGTGTTTCTCCACAAAGAGTCGTGCTAAAAGCACCACTTTAATTCTTGTGTTTACCAGAGATGTGCTCGTACGTTTCTTGGAAATAAGTCATTCAGCATGAAAAACAGCATCAAACATGACTAATGGACTAAAGAAATCTAAGCTGACTAAGACCAAAACGATCGATTAGTCGATTAATCAACTAAGAGGGAGCAGCCCTATGAGTAAGTACGTAACGTTTATTTAAAATAGCACTTTTCAGATATTTATTGAAGTGCAACAGTTACTAGAGCTGGGCGATTTGTTTCCCTAAAATATATCTGCGATTTTTTTTTATAAAAACTCGATTTAGGATTCGATTTCCCCCCTTCCATTTAAAACAAAATAACTGCGAACTGTAATTATATTTTAAAAATATATATTTATTGTATTTAATTAAAGTGCATCAACATAAACAAAATTGCAAACCCTTTCTCTAAGTGAAAGGTCACTGTGCAGTGTGCAACAAAGATTGTTAAACATCCAAACTACTTATACTGTATGTGGATTAAAAAAAAATATGATTTTTTTGAAAATATAAATCGATTTGACCTACCAACTCGATTTTTAAATCAAATTGATTTTTTTCCCCCTAACAGTTACACAGATCAACAGTGAAAACATCTTGAACTGTGGCATTAATCGGTCGTTTTGGTCTTAGTCGACTAAGATTTCTTTAGTCCATTAGTCATTTTTTATGCTTATTCATGCTTAATTACTCATTTCCAATAAACTTCTGAGCACATTTATGGTAAACACAAGATTTAAAGTGGTGCTTTTGCAGGATTAATTGTGGAGAAACTCAGTTTTACAGATGGTTAATTAACTACATTTATATTGTGCTTTTCTAGTTTTAACCACCTCTCAAAAGAGCACAGCTCTTTTTC